>CM055912.1:17303283-17433283 GCA_029582155.1 Panopea generosa
CTTATGGGTGTGGATCTTACGTGCGACACATTGTCATGTCATGATGATCAATTGAACCGAACGTTTTTTTAAATACATCCAAAGATTACAAAGTTATAGACCGGACACGAAATCTCAAACAGACTCAACGTGTTGTTTAACAAACTTGAAGTGTGACCTTGTCTTTTGAAGTGGGAATCCTTGAGGTAAAAATATGGGTTTTAAGTGGGTCATATTTTCCTGTCAATTTAGACGAGTGTTTTTGAATTCCACGCATGGATGACACAGTTACATACCAGACATAAAATCTAAAACAGACTTAAACAAACTTAAAAAACTAAGGCGTTGACCTTTGTGGTACGGCTTTGAATCTTATCGGTGACATGTCATGTTGATCAGTTGTGCCACGATTTTTGAATAAATTACAGACCGGGTGGATTGGCTGATGTACACTGCGATTACTATAGCCCCTATCCACCCACCAACCATACTTTATTTCATTATCAATATTTTTTTTTTTCGAAAACAACAAAGTGAAAAAATATCTTATATTGCCTTAGTATTACTTAAGTTGCCGTCCAAACTTTAACATTGCATTATAAATTCATTAACCATTGCTAACCTATAACCCGATAGATATGCTAATACAACTGCATGACTAGAATAATATAAGTTGGTCAAGCATATCAGGAAATATGAATTAAACATTACATGAAATAATTCCAGAACTAATTTGAAATATAGTGTTATCTATAGCTGTGATGATCTTCTGTTTCAAGATTAGTTTATCAATGTGTTTGACATTCTACATTGTTTCAATGTTTTACATGTACATGTACAACATATGCACAAACTACACATCACAGAGTAATATATCGGTACAAATTCATGAAAATGGATATATAGTTGAAATATTATTGTACCAGCATGCAAAGTTACTCTTTAATGAAAAAAAAGTGAAAAATTATATTTGGACTCCAGGGCTTCACCTTCATTTTTTTCTATATATTTAACATTTTCCCTATGTCATAATTTTGAACAAACTTGTGAGAGAAACACAAACTGATCCTATTTGTAAAACATCAAAGCTCAAGGCTATATACTTTAAACTTTAACCTGCTTTAATACATTAACACAATTTCTAAGTCTAAAAGGGAAATAATTTGGCCAAAAAATGAAATCAAAATATATGGTTCTTGTCTCTATGAGTTTTCTAGATGCTACTGAATACATCTGTGTAGTTCATTCATGCCCAATGATAAGCTGATGAAATATGTACAAACTAAAAAACTTCAACCTGCTAAAGAAACTCTAACCAAATTCTGTAAGTCTAAATGGGCAATAATTATGTCAAAGGGAAATCAAGAGTTATGGTTCTTGTCTCTATGAGTTCCGCTTGATGATGCTGAACACACATGTGAAGTTTCATTCATATTCAATGATGGAATGGTCAAATATGTACCTCAAAAACTTCCAAATTTTCTAAGCTCAAAAGGGTCATATTTCTGCCAAAATGCAACCAAGAGTTGTGGTTCTTGTCTCTGTGCATTCTGTTGATAATGCTGAAAGCACATGTGGAGTTTCATCATTACTCAATGAGTGATTAGAAAGATATTTTAACTGATAAAAAACTTTAAACTGAGAGTAACGATTCTTGTCTCTGTGGGTTTCAATGATGATGCTTAACACACATTTGAAGTTTCATTCATATTAAATGAATGGTTTCATAGGTATCTCACCTGGTAAAAAATTTAAACTTGAAAAAAGAAACCAACGTCGACGCCGGGGCGAATACATGCCCCCAACCCCACCCCTATAATAGACAAGTTAAAAACATAACAAACTCACAAAAACTTCGAAATTTAGTTTTTAGATTTTTCAATCAATAATCATAACGCATTTTTCCATTAATCTGGTTAAAACAATCTATTTTCAATTTAGGAGAAAGCTTTACGTTTACATGTGATAACCGATAGTCTTGGTTTTGGGTTAAATGTTGTTTATCTGATAACAGCATTTACATCAGATAAATGGTTAATATAATGCATATATAGATTTTCGTTATGACACACTTATCTAAACATATAGAAAACTTACTGTTGTTACGAAGATTTTTCAGTTGCTTATTACAGGGTCTGTTCTGATTGTTGAACCTAGATATCTGTGTGGAAATACAACAAAATATGAATGTAAAACATGAAATGTATTTCTACTGAAGTGAAATAGTTGTTATTACATTTACATATCAACACATAAACCATATTAGACTTTTCTGTATTTCAATTACAAAGTTTATAATGAAATCACTCAATAATATTTTAAGATTTTACAAGATTGTTTTATGATGATTCAACTAACCCAATTAGTCACCATTGCTGTTATATAATAAAACTTGTTATTGCTATACTTAGGGAAAATCCTTCATCAGAGTAAGAGGAATTCCCATTACTGTTACCAGTCGACAGTGAACATTAGAATAGGAGAATTCCCATTACTGGTACCAGGAATTACTGAATATAAGAATAAGAGGACTAACTATTACTTGTACCATGCATTACAAAACAATTTCTTCAAAAGAATAAGAGAAGTTTCTCTATTGAATTAGAATATGTCTATAGACCATGGATGCCCCCGCTTTTACATCGAAAAGGGGCCATAACTCATGTTTGAATTTGACATTAACAAATATGAAACTGAGCCTGTATTTTATAATTATACAGCTACATAAAACATATTGATCAGACACTTAACCAATTTAGAAGTGATCAGAAACTATTATTTTACCAAACATTACGTAATAAAGGGCCCACTACTCCTGAAATATAACAAGAACCATTTTACCATTATTTTGTAATTATACAGCTACACATAAAATGTTATTTTAAAAGAGACTTTTTTGGAAGTAATGACTGAAAATCATTATTGTACGAACAGATAAGTTGAAAAGGGGCCATAACTGTTGTAAAAATATTGGACATTAATGACTCATTAAACTTCCGAAACGGTCGTTTTTAGTTTTAATTTAAGTTTTTCCGATAACCACCTTCGACAGAAAACAGGGAGTTACGAATCTTGTTCGGAAACTCGTCAGTCGGTAATATATGATCAATTCACTTCAGAGAGAAACATAGTACGAAGTACTGTAAGGGATGCGGTTAAAAATTAAAATTACTTTTTTTTATAACTGACTAAACAAACCATACTTGGTAGCCTCTCAATATTGACTGCGATAAAGTGATTTGTGACGTAATAGCGCGTGCGATGGTATCACGCGTATATGCAAGGGAGGATCCTGAACAAGAGTTACAAGAGCAAACTAGTTTTCCGTACTCATTGTTTTTCAGTGCGTATAAATAATATAATGCGTACTACGTTCGATACAGTTTTATTGCAGGCATCAATATATATTTACAAAACAAAGAAACCCCAATAAAGATACATAATGTTAGTAAATCCATAACTTTTCTAATCTTGTTAATGAACCATATCTATCTGATGCTGAAATTTACCCAAATAAAGTTTCTTGGGTAACATTAGTTAGTAGCCTGTTATCATCTTTGGGGTTTTATAAGTTTATGCTAGTAATTACTAAATTATTGTATCATCACACCACTGTAAGATTGAATCTGGTAGATGGCATAGACCGATAAAGTAATACACATTTCGAAGTTATTTATCTTCTTGCATTTTTAAAAAACAGGCACTAAGGGGTCTACAGGAATGATTTGAGCAATACTATAAACACATTCAATTACAGTCATTTTTTGTTATCAAAAAAGTGTGCATTTCGGGAGTTTAATGAGTCTTAAACAAACATGATATTCCCAATTCTCTGGAGGGGATTTAAAGCAATTGACCCGTGTACATGGAAACATAACCAGTGCACGTAAAATATCTCACTAAACGTTTTGTTAATCAGTGGTGCAAATACCCGTTAACCTCCCCCAGAAACGAGATTTCCTATAATAATCAGAGATTGAGTGCTAGAAAACAAGTTAAAATGACAGGTTATTGTTGAAAACAAATGATACTAATAAAACATGTACGTTTAAAGGATTACCTAAAAATAAAAATGTATTTGTAGAACAGTTTACATTGTCTGCTACATTCAATAACGAACACAACATGTATAATATTATGTAGAACTTGTTACATTGTCTGCTACATTCATTAACAAACAAAATATGTATATTTAGAACATGTTACAATGTCTGCTTCTTTCAAAACAAACACATCATGTATATGTAGAACATATCACATTGTCTTCTACATCCATTAACAAATACAACATGTATCTGTAGAACATGTTACATTGTCTGCTTCTTTCAAAACAAACAATACATGTTTATGTAGAACATGTTACATTGTCTGCTTCATTGATTAACAAACAATATATATATATGTAGAAAATGTTACATTGTCTGCTACATTTAAAAACAAACACAACATGTATGTGTAGAACATGTTAAATTGTCTGCTACACTCATTAACAAACACAACATGCATATGTAGAACATGTTACATTGTCTGTTACATTCATTAACAAACACAACATGCATATGTAGAACATGTTACATTGTCTGCTACATTCATAAACAAACACAACATGTAAGAACATGTTACATTGTCTGCTACATTCATAAACAAACACAACATGTATATGTAGTACATGTTACATTGTCTGCTGCATTCATTAACAAACACAACATATATATGTAGTACATGTTATAGTGTCTGCTACATTCATAAACAAACACAACATGTATACTACTATGTAGAACATGTTACATTGTCTGCTACATTCATTAACAAACAATACATGTATATGTAGAACATGTTACACTGTCTGCTACATCCATTAACAAATGCAACATGTATATGTAGAACATGTTACATTGTCTGCTACATCCATTAACAAATGCAACATGTATATGTAGAACATGTTACATTACGTTACACAACATGTATACTATTATGTAGAACATGTAACATTCTCTGCTACATTCATTTACAAACAATACATGTATATGTAAAACATGATACAATGTCTGCTTCATTCATTAAAAAACACATCATGTATATGTAGAACATGTAACATTGTCTGCTACATTCATTAAAAAACATATATATGTAGAACATGTTACATTGTTTGCTACATTAATTAATAAACAATATATATATATGTAGTACATGTTACATTGTCCGCTACATTCATTAACAAACAATACATGTATATGTAGAACATATTACAGTGTTTGCTACATTCATAAACAAACAGAAAATGTATATGTAGAATATGTTATATTGTCTGTTACATTTATAAACAAACACACTTTGTATATGTAGAACTTGTTACATTGTCTGCTGCATTCATTAACAAACCATACGTAAATACAGTGTTTGCTACATTCATTAACAAGCACAACATGTATATGTAGAACCTGTTACATTATATGTTACCTTCACCGACAAACACAACATGTATATGTAGAACACGTTACATTGTCTGTTACATTCACAAACAAACACAACATGTATATGTAGAACATGTTATATTATATGTTAAATTCACAAACAAACACAAAGACGACGGACAAAAGGCTATCGCAAATGGTCTCAGGTGACAGAAAAACAACCAGAAGTATGACCGACCACAAAAGGTATCTTGCAAACAGGTCAAAATATTGGTTGATTATATTAAGCAGAATTTGAGCCAATCCATGATCTATATTTTATAGAAGCTTAAATACTTCATCATTTATATAAAGTGTATTCAAATGTCATCAATTTCTATATCATAAATGTAAGTAGCATGTATTAAATGACCAAATAATGTCTCTTTGTGGTATTAACTTTAAAGTTGGAACATCATTTCTAAATCTGGAACCATTTACATCTAATATCCTCTTTGAAATAAACATGTTGTTTTATAATGAGAACACTTACAGCATTTAAGTGATCTATATTGTGATGATTGGCCCTGTCAACAAATCTACTAAAGGCCTTAAAGCATCCTGGAATCTCACATATATACGGCATATCACCAGTATGGCTACGTAAATGCTTTGCCGCATTATTAACCTCTGCGAATGTCCTTGTACAATCTTGAGACTGAAATGAGTAAACGATATATTCACAATTTTAAATACATTTGCTTTTATCAGCTTCACTTTTAACATTTGATAAACACAAGCTTGTTTATTTAAACACTTTAAAGAGGCCTTGCCTATATGTTAAACACAAGCTTGTTTATTTAAACACTTTAAAGAGGCCTTGCCGACATGTATATTAACAGGTCCAAAGACGCTAAAAAAAAGATCGAACCTTGTGGAGGCCCCACATTTTACCAAAGGGACCCGGATTGATCAAACTTGATACAGGGCCATCAGGCAATACAAGACGTCCTCATATAATGTTGATCATTTGTGCTAGTATTTCAACAAATCCATCCAGGTCGGACATCAAATCTCAGATAGACGGTCGAAAAGTATCACAATAGCTTACTTGAACATTTGATGCAGGTGAGCTTAAATGTCTTGAAACAAATTGATATTTCCGTGGAATGTCAATGCAAATTAAACATTTCCAATAAATGGTATGGGCTAATTCTCTATACATGTGGAATGGTATTGGTAGTTTTTAAGGCCAATATATGTTTTACATAATTTTCACTTAAACATGTACTGATGCTTATGCACCATTTTTAAATATTTTAAAATATTACCTCAGAACTCCCCCTAGATCTGACAGTGTAACAGCAAACTATGCAACCCTTATCATCACCATGGCACAGTTACCCATGTATAAATACAAAATTGTGTAAGCATAATGGTATTTTGTTAAGCATACTATGGTTATATACAAAGTTGGAAATTCAAAAAGCAGCAAAGCAAACCTTCACAAGATCTTCTTGCATGTCGTATTCTTTTAGGCAATTCCCCAAGCGACAGTTTTTATCATTAAATCTACTAAATCCTGGAATCTCTAACATATACGGCATTCCACCAGTATGGCTACGAAAATGCTTTGCCCTATTACTAACATCTGCGAATGTCCTTGTACAATCTTGAAACTGAAATGAGTAAACGATATATTCACAATTTTAAATACATTTGTTTTTATCAGCTTCACTATTAACATTTGATAAACACAAGCTTGTTTATTTAAATACTTTAAAGAGGCCTCACCTATATCGCCGATATATTTTGGATCATAGCAATAAAACTGCAGATTTATAACAAACATTTTTTATTATAGCTATTCTATTTAATAACTTATATTCTATTTCGTCTCTTTAGTTTAAAATTCGTTAGTTTTGATGACCAAATATTAAATCGTGACCCGCGATAAAACCACTCATTGGCCAGTATCGGGTTATGTTAAAACATTGACGAATAAAAAGGAAAATGTCGACCCGTGTTTTGACGAATTTCTTATAAATTAGACAAGCTACAAGGCCAGAATCAACCATTATCTTCAAATGGTACTTTCCTCTTTGTGATTCAATAATATTTCCATCATTTATTGAACAGAAAGTTATAGGCAATGCATCTATAACTTAAAACTATATAAAAATAGAGCTCATAACAGGTATTAGTTCTATTGTAATGTTTTGTAAACTGAAAATGATTTTTTTCTATTATAAATTTTAATACTTGTACGAATAAAACAAAATTATATCTCATAATCTTCTCACTGTATCTACCTTCAAGTTTCATAAAACAATATATGTATCAAAGGATAAATTCTTGTATATTTGTTCAATTCCAAATGCTAAAATAACTACATTTCCCATCGCATCAAAGAGGAATTATGTGCTTAAAACCTCCTCATTGCCATATACCATCATGCCAAGTATTTGTTAAAGGGAGTATATCAGGAAAAATACGCTATAAATGTCTTAAAAATAATAATTTGAAATTGATAAAAGTCTATCATTACCATTAATAAAAAAAAATCCGAATGGTTTAGTATATCAAGTCCACCAAAACGTGACAAACTCGATGTTTCAATTGATGTGGTAAACTTAAAATGAAATTCCCATTCCAAAAATAGACAGCACTTGAATACTGTTTGACATCGTCACATCGTCATTCGTACTCTTTCTTAGATGAACTTTTGTTACAATGTTTGAAACTGTATGACGGATCAATTTGAAATCAACATGTAATCACGTGACTCATTTAATACGTTATAAAATATGATGCAACTTTAAGCAGGAAACCTATTTTAGTCTAACCTAGGAGCGTAGACCAAGTTAGGAAACCCCTTTTCAATATGTTATTTTAGCACGTTTTAATAGACATCATTTTGATATTGCGGGGTTAACGAGGATGTATAGGCATGATCTATT
This sequence comes from Panopea generosa, assembly GCA_029582155.1. NCBI lineage: Eukaryota > Metazoa > Mollusca > Bivalvia > Adapedonta > Hiatellidae > Panopea > Panopea generosa. The sequence continues at coordinate 17,311,616 of CM055912.1, forward strand.
GGGAAAAAATGTTTAAGTCAATTTTAAATTTTTGAAAAATCCTAATAAATTCCCTTTAAAATATCTCTAGAACTTGTTCCTTTATTAAAGGATCCAAATTTTTCAACCGAGATTAATAACAAGATGGTAAGACCTATCCTTCCTGTCACTGCGTCTAAAATGCATTGTCATTTGCCATATAGTTTTCTACTTACTGTACACTTGTATGGTTTCTCTCCAGTGTGTTTCCTCACATGTTTAGTCAGCAAGTATCGGTCTCCACAGGGTTTCTGTGCACGACTACAGTTGGACCATTGACACACAAATGACTCATTAATGGCTTTTATATGAGCCTGGTTGATATGCTTAAAATGCAAACACAATAGTATGATAAATTAAAAAGATCTGCGTTAGCAGTCTCCGCTATTAAAAAAACAATATTTTTTTAGCAGCAACATTTTCTATATCTTATTAACATTGGGTATTTGAAAGTTAACACTAAGTTACAACTGCAGCAAACGTGATTTCTATTTACACCAATCTGTATCAAAGAGACACACATCAAACCAATATTTACACACATGAATCAGTAACCATTTGGAACATTAATCTCCAAGTATCATTATCTGAAACTTCATTTATAAGAAAGCATTAACAGTTTTTTGATAAAACTAGCAGTGTCTCTAATATAAACAATAGGCCCAAAGAAGCTAAAAAAATATCGAACCTTGTGGAGGCCCCACATTTTACCAAAGGGACCCGGATTGATCAAACTTGATACAGGGCCATCAGGCAATACAAGAAGTCCTCATATAATGTTGATCATTTGTGCTAGTATTTCAACAAATCCATCCAGGTCGGACATCAAATCTCAGATAGACGGTCGAAAAGTATCACAATAGCTTACTTGAACATTTGATGCAGGTGAGCTTAAATGTCTTGAAACAAATTGATATTTCCGTGGAATGTCAATGCAAATTAAACATTTCCAATAAATGGTATGGGCTAATTCTCTATACATGTGGAATGGTATTGGTAGTTTTTAAGGCCAATATATGTTTTACATAATTTTCACTTAAACATGTACTGATGCTTATGCACCATTTTTAAATATTTTAAAATATTACCTCAGAACTCCCCCTAGATCTGACAGTGTAACAGCAAACTATGCAACCCTTATCATCACTATGGCACAGTTACCCATGTATAAATACAAAATTGTGTAAGCATAATGGTATTTTGTTAAGCATCTGTGGTTATATACAAAGTTGGAAATTAAAAAAAGCAGCAAAGCAAACCTTCACAAGATCTTCTTGCATATCGTATTCTTTTAGGCAATTCCCCCAGCGACAGTTTTTATCATTAAATCTTCCAAATCCTGGAATCTCTAACATATACGGCATTCCACCAGTATGGCTACGTAAATGCCTTGCCCTATTACTAACATATGCGAATGTCTTTGTACAATCTTGAAACTGAAATGAGTAAACGATATATTCACAATTTTAAATACATTTGTTTTTATCAGCTTCACAATTAACATTTGATAAACACAAGCTTGTTTATTTAAAATCTTTAAAGAGGTCTCGCCTATATCGCCGATACATTTTGGATCATAGCAATAAAACTGCAGATTTATATCAAACATCTTTTATTATAGCTATTCTGTTTAATAACTTATATTCTATTTCGTCTCTTTAGTTTAAATTTCTTTAGTTTTGATGACCAAATAATAAATAGCGTCCCGCGATAAAACCACTCATTGGCCAGTATCGGGTTATGTTAAAACATTGTCGAATAAAAAGGAAAAATGTCAACCTGTGTTTTGACGAATTTCTTATAATTTAAACAAACTACAAGGTCAGAATCAACCATTATCTTCAAATCAGACCTTCTTCTTATTGATTCAATAAACTTCCCATCATTTATTGACAAGAATATTATAGGCAATTCATCTTTAACTTAAAACTTAAAGAATAGAGCTCATAACAGGTATTAGTACCATTGTATTTTTGTAAAGTAAAAAATGTTTATTTCTATTATGAATTTTAGTACTTGTACGAATAAAACAAATGACATCTCATAATCTTCTCACGTTAGCTACCTTCAAGTTCCATAAAACAATATACAATGTATGTATCAAAGGATCAATTCTGGTATATTTGTTCAATTCCTGATGCTAAAATAGCCACATTTCCCATCGCATCAAAGAGGAATTATGTGCTTAAAACCTCCTCATTGCTCCTAACCACCATACCAAGTATTTGTTAAAATATTTCTAGAATTTGTTCCTTTATTATAGGATCCAAATTTTTCAGCCCAGAATAATGGCCAAAAAGTAAGATCTATACTTCCTGTCAGTACGACTAAAAATGCATTTCTTTTGCCATACAATTTTCTACTTACTGCACACTTGTAAGGTTTCTCTCCAGTGTGTTTCCTCAAATGTAAAATCAACATGAATCGGGATCTATAGGGCTTCTTTGCACTGCTACAGTTTGACCATTGACACACAAATGGCTCACGAATGGCTTTTGTATGAGCCTGGTCGATATGCTTCAAATACAAACACGATAGTATGATAAATTGAAATATGTCTACGTTAGCAGTCTCCGCTATTAAAAAACAATATCTTTTTAGCAGCAACATTTTCTATATCTCATTAACATTGGGTATTTGTAAGTTAACCGTTAGGTACAACTACAGAACACATGATTTCTGTTTACACCAATCTGTATCAAAGAGACACACATCAAACCAATATTTACACACATGAATCAGTAACCATTTGGAACATTAATATCAAAGTATTTTTATCTGAAACTTCATGTTTAAAAAAGCACTAACAGTTTTTTTTTGTATAAAACTAGCACTGTCTCTAATATAAACAATAAGCCAAAAGACGTTAAAAAAAGATTGAACCTTGCGGAGGCCCCAAATTTGACCAAAGGGTCCCGGATTGTTCAAACTTGATACAGAGCCATCAGGCAATACAAGAAGTCCTCATATAATGTTGCTCATTTGTGCTAGTATTCTAACAAATCCATCCAGGTCGGACATCAAAACTCAGAAAGACGGTCGAAAAGCTATCACAATAGCTTACTTGAACATTTGATTCAGGTGAGCTAAAAAGTCTTGAAACAAATTGATATTTCCGTGGAATGTCAATGCAAATTAAACATTTCCGATTACTGGTATGGGCTAATTCTCTATACATGTGGAATGGTGTTGTTTTTTTTAAGGTTTACACAATTTTCACTGAAATATGTACTGATGCTTATATACTTTTATAAATATTTTAAAACATTTCCTCAGACCTCCCCCTAGATCTGACAGTGTAACAGCAAACTATGCAACCCTTATCATCACTATGGCACAGTTACCCATGTATAAATACAAAATTGTGTAAGCATAATGGTATTTTGTTAAGTATACTGTGGTAATATACAAAGTTGGAAATTCCAAAAAGCAGCAAAGCAAACCTTCACTAGATCTTCTTGCATATCGTATTCCTTTAGGCAGTCCCCCCAGTGACAGTTTTTATTTGTGAAGTCGTGTTCTCTATCAACTGGTATAAGTGCAAGTAAACCATGGTCCTCCATTCTCGGCTTTTCATCATATTCACGTTTATCCTCACCATGATTACCTTAGAGAAATAATAATTACTTTGTCAGTCAAATGGGGTATACAATAAAGATAATTTATAAAATGTTCAAGATAGAATTTGGTTTTCGCACTTTGGTTTTGCACACATTGCTCACTAGCTATGCTCCATTTACTTTCCATACTTTTAATAATGTACTTGGAACAAAATAAAATTTTAATACAAGCGAAAACAAGAAATTTAGTCAATTGAAATCCCCGGCTAAATTGAGCAAAATAGACATTGTCTGCAGATGTGAGTACTGTTGGAACACTGCATTAATGCCTCATATGTAAAAATGAGGGGAATCAATTATTCGGATTGAAATAAACTCTTGGCAAAGTTTAAACAATAAGTAAAGAAACAAATGGGGAGGAATTTGGCATGGTGAAGTAGAGTTGGTGATGGTATGGTGAAGTAAAGCAAAAATTGTGACTGAGGAAAAGGTGACACAAAGAGCAGCAAGACAGTTTTGTGTCAATATTAGCGACCAAATATATATACTGTAATGTTCTTTATTCATGTTGGCAAGACTGCATGTGTTATTTATAATGGATTGTTACCATACAGATTGCTATTCTAAGATTATTATATAAAATCTAAATTAAAATGATTAAAAGAAAAACCGTTGATATAATACTGTATAATCTCAAAACTTGCATTGTATCGACTAGCTTAAACAGCTTAAATATATTTTTGCAAGAGTTCTTAAAGTAAATTTGATATATGATTTTCATGATTTGGTTTATTGAGGTTATGCTGTCAACTAGTGCACGTCAAAGCACGTTTTCGAACGATTTATATATTGTTTTATTTGATCGTCCTCTACGTGTATAGTCCATCCGCTTTTTCATGGGTGGATCTTCCGCACCGATTTCAATGCGGAAGCCAAAACACTCATATTGATTAAAATATGTAATATGATTAGCAAAATCTCTTACCGGTGGTTAAAAAAACACTTTATATATGTCCATAACGTAAAAATTTAACAAAACCGCACGTTTAACACTTAAATAACATAGTTTTTACATACAATCCTACTTTCAAATCGTGTTTGACAATTATCACGTGACGTGCACCTTTCTAGCGCCATAGCGATTTGAATAGAAACACTGTGGTGGAAGCTCTACGCGGTAAATTGGAAAGGAAATGAGCAAGACACTTTTTCCGCATATGCTTTGTACTGGTTCTACCAAGGAAGACTTCAAGCGTGATTTGTCTACGATGTAAAAACTTGTTTCACAATCGAAGTAAAATAAATAAGTTTAATAATCATAGATTTTAAACTTAAAACATGACGAAATATCGGACAGAAGAAAACTTTCTTATTCTCTATAACACATATCGCGCTCACTCCGTCGAAGTTCCGATTTCGCATATACATATTTCCACCCAGTAACTCGGATCTAGCTTGCAATGGCTGCTAAATGACAGCAAAACAAGGAGAATTCGAATGTCTTAGTCATATTCACCGTCTATCAAACTACAGAGGACAGTTTTTTTGCATAACACGCATTTATTATTATTATTTTAACAATATATATCAATATTTTAAGTAATTAACGATTGTTTACGCAGTATTTGCCTTCGAAAAAGACGTATCTATGTGGTCTAATTTTCCACTTGGTTTAGTTCGGGTGGAAATGAGACGTAATGGGGCTAGTCTCACCCCTGTTACGGCGATTAAATGAGACTAGCTGTCAACATACACTTTCTACAGTTAAGAGGTTGTTAGCACATAAAAATGTCTGATCCTTATCATCGAACACTCGTATATAAATAACAAACTTTTTTAATCACTTCACAAAGTTATTATCACTGTATCTTGTTGGTCTGATGATTGTGTCTTACGTGCGTAGTGACATTGTTGTAACCTGTGAGTGGGTGCTATCACTGTAACTTGTTGAATTGCCCTAGTATGTGGTTGTTGCAGCGCAGCCATTGAGTAAATCGTTATTATAATCATCCTCAATGATCACAGCCGGTTCATTGGTATGCTGTAGGCAGACGATTTCTTTCGTGCCGTTTGCACGGTATAAATCTGGTGATCCTCAAAAGATAAAGAGAGGTCCTTTCCAGTCCATTAAAACGTTATTAAACAATTTAATATAACGAGTTAGGTGTCAGATGTTAGGTGAATGGCCTGGAATACGGTATCATTTATAATGAAAAGTGTCCTGTCAGTTTAAGCCAACGAAATGCTGTATTTTTATTAGGGTGAGTTTTTGACAAATCATTCCGTAGCCTGTTAGTTGAGAAAAAAGGGCATTTACGTTGGTTTCTTGGGATTAATTTAAATCCGAGGAAACCAACATTTTGTAAATCCATAAAATGTTGTTACATCAATTTACATGTTTCGACTACATTTGCTTAAACTGATTAGTTATATCCTGCCAAGCTCTTCCAGTCAAAACACTTGCGGATAATTGCTTAAAGTCAAGACTCTATCGCTTGAATTGAAACCTTGTTAAAGTGATCCGATTAGTATGTTAGTCAAGGTGTGAAAATATTTTTAAAAAATGTAAATATTGAACTAAAAAAGGGTGTCACTCATGTTTAAATTATGAGTTTACTAAAATATTTCAATTTTGGACAATCTGTAATTTTTCAAAACAATCAAATCATATGACCTAATTTTTAGTTTTTCAAAAACATTATAAACAAATTTAAATAAAATTTGTCGTCTTTTTCAGTGATTTAAAACAAATATTATAACAAATATTATAAACAATTTTAACGAAATTTGTCGCATTACACTACCTCCCCATTTAAAACAACTTTTTCCTATAAAGTTGATGCAGAGACACTATTAATTTATATTAACCAAAAATGTTTTAGCAGAAAAATGTAACTACAAGTAACTCGAGTCTTACGAAAAACAAAACAAGACTTGTGTATCAAAGGTATTGTATAAAAAAACAAAACATCATATAATACCAATTACAATTGTTTCAACAATGACTTGATTCTTGCATAGCATAATAATTATATAAATTCCTCTTAAATGCCATATAACATTGATTCTCTTACGACTTGTCTCATTGTACTTGAAATATCAAACTAGTGAACTAACAAACTAGAAAAGTTTATCACTTATGTTTAGTTGACTAAAATATTCAAATTTTTAGACGTTCTGTAATTTTTCCAAACACCCAAATCAAAGTTTACCAAATTGTATAATTTTTAGTTATAAACAAATTTAAATGAAATCTGTCGTCTTTTTCAATGATTATAAACAAGTACTATAACAAATATTATAAATAAATTTTAATGAAATTTTCCGCATAACATTTTTCCTAAGTTGTGGGCCATTTTCTGTAGTAATATTATATATGCTTAGTAAAGTTCCGATAAAGTTATTTTAGCGTTGTGTATTCTATAAATGACACAAATGGTACAGTGAGGAACGAGAAACAATAATGGATGATGACAGGTGTGACTGTCCTGTGTCAAAATCGTCACGTCAACGTGTTAATTGGTGCCTCGATAAGGATCGCCGTAATACAATCCATGAATTATGCTGCGGACTTGCGGCGGATAGACGTACATTACATGTTTGAAAAACATGTAACTATTTTATTCGAATAAATAGTTTCTTCATATATTACATTGTTTGTTGATAGATTGAATGTAATACATGTAAAACTAAAAAAAAATCCAACATGTCATTTTCATATTATAAAATTTGATTATAGAAGTTGAAAAGATGAGTGTCTTAATATATATACATAGATAAATAGATTTATATCATATAATATGTTAACTCAACAAAATTGAAACGATACTTTTTGAATATCTATTAATAAAACATTTAAGTATATTCTGAACGCAATTTTTATATCTCTGCCTCTTGGCGTCACCAGTGCGTTTATTTGTTTTTTGTATCTTTACATTTTACTGTTTGTCAACATATGCACTATCAAAATATGATGAGAAAAGTAGGGGTCATGTGTCATATAAGAGATTTTTTTTCTGCTCAGTGTGTACGCTGGTGACAAAGTGAAAGTAGACTTCCGAAATCATGTATTCATACCCCAATTTCCAAGCATCAATTTTTGTTCTAAATTCACAATTCAAACATGACAATGCTATCAAAATGTTTAAAATACAATAATAATGCCATTCAAATAAAAACATGAGCATTAAAATAAGGATATTGCATTTTTAAAGAAGAAGAAACGATGATTATTTATAACCGCCATTATGCGACTACCCCACGGAAGCGCTTCCTTTTTGCAATGGTGGTACTATGCCTATACGAAAACTTTTTTATTTAATTTCATAATTACCTCTTTTTTTACTAAGTACTATCAATTTGAAGTAATACTGCCAAGGTGCAGGCATTAAATACTGAAACTTTTGTCAAAATACCTTTTTTTACATGATCATTATATACAGGCGCCAGATGTTGACCGACATGCAATTTTGATGTGTTTGACTAATTTAACCAAAATAATTTTTATTTTACCTAATGCCATTAGACTTTTTACACCAAAATAGTCTCATGACACCATGGAAGACATTACCTTACCAAAATACATTATTCAATACAATGTATATGCTAAAATTTGCACATTTCAATCATCCAAAATAATTTTTTTTCGAAATTTTGTGATTTTTTTTATGAAATTTCAATGTAAATATGCACATATGTGCTTTATTTGAGGCATAAACTTGCCAAAATGTTGTTTTTTATGAATCAGATGTCTCTAATTTGTCATTTAAGACTATGAAAATGTAAAAAAGAGGTTAGTTTACCCACAATTAACATTTTGGAAAATCACCCCCATCTCACTCAAGTCTCTTTTATAGGTGTAAACCCACCATTGATTTTTGTTCTTTATTTTATAGTAAATAATAAAAGTTTGAAGGCTTGACCCAAATTAAAGAAGTGGAACTTACATTTTAATGTTTGTCAACCTCTGCACTATCAAAATATGATGAGAAAAGTAGTGGTCATGTGTCATATAAGAGATTTATTTTCTGCTCAGTTTGTACACTGCTGACAAAGTGAAAGTAGAGTTCCGAAATATCATGTATTCATACCCCAATTTCCAAGCATCAATTATGTTTTCTGAATTCACAATTCAATCATGACAATGCTATCAAAATGTTCAAAATACATCAATAATGTCATTCAAATAAAAAAATGAGCATTAAAATAAGGAAAATGCATTTTTAAAGAAGAAGAAACGAGGATTATTTATAACCGCCATTATGTGACTACCCCACGGAAGCACTTCCATTTTGCAATGGTGGTACTATGCCTAGATATGTACATGAATTAATTACCAGTACAAAAATATTTACATAGTATTACACAATGTTAAGACTGTGTTAGTTACAATTTGACAACATATCTATTAATATTGACAAAAATATTGACCTTACAGATACTGTTTTATTTGTTATATGGTTTTGTCGGCCACATGAAATAATAAAACAATACTCATAACATTGTTTTTTTTCTGTTTTTGCTTTGTCTTTAAATATGCGAATTCTGAATGCATTCAACATCATAACAAAATGAATTTTAATTGTAGCTAGCAATTCTAGTTTTGCGGAGTTTGAACACTGTTGCATTGCTGATTGTTTTTACATCATAGATAGCGAAGGCGGATTTAATGGGGGTGGGAAGGGGTGCGGCGCACGCTCATTAAAATCAGCCGGGCATAGGTACCTGCCAATAACAACTATACATTGTAAAAAAATAATGTTTCGTGCCTGTTTTTATTCACAACCATATGGTTATGCTGCAAACCATGCCAATAATTAAGTGTGTCATTTGGTTTGTCACACTAATATTTAATTGCCCTACTCTTGTCACACTTTTTAAACACACAATATGTTAAATAATTTATTTATTACTCAGGAAAATAAAATTAGTTATTGTTTATGTAAAATAAAAATGTTTTTCCTCTCACAGAATAAATTCCTTCAGGGTCCCAGCTTCGTATTCCGAATGAACTGAGTCAAAACATTAATCTGCACTCTATGTCTTAGAGAAACATACAGACCAGAAAAAAATCGAAGCTGTTAGAAAACACATTTTATAGCTTTTGAATGGTAAACGTATTAAGCCACAAATATCCAACATTAAAATCGACACTTTCAAACAATAAATTATTTGCATGAAACAATTAAGATGGCAATAAAACAGGACATCGCGCTCGATTATATGAATCCTGTCAAAATGGTTCTTCGCATTCCACGGGGCCTTGAAAATGTTTATGTTGTAAATAAGATACTATAAAAGAATCAGGTTCATAAATGGGGAAACAGTTTCAGAAAACTTGTTATATAATAACAATAATAATTTGGTATATACTATTTTCTTCAAATGATATATTGATATTTATTACATATGAAAACATTGGGAAATATGCCTAAACAATGGCTATAAATGTTGTAATTTGTTTATATCCTGTTATGTGCTACGCTCGTATCATTGTTTAACCGCCAGAGTTATTAAGACGATGAACATTTTGTGGGGTTTATGCAAATTGGAGGAATTGAATTGAAATGAACATAATGTATTTATATTCATGTACATGTAATTAATTATACTATCTCTTTCGCGCATACACAAAAACACACACAAGCACACGTGCGCACATACAAACAAGAAAAAGTATTTTCTGCTAAAGATTTTAATGAATATAATAATGATTAAAAGAAAAAAATAAAGTAAATAAAATATTTACATAGAAAATAAGAATAAAATAAAAATATATAAAACATTTAGAGTTATCATTGTCTACAACCACAAAACTAGACACCACACCCTCGCGTTTCCGCCCCCAAATCCCAAATTAACATCAAGGGATCGAAAATCAAGCATTAATGACTAATTGATACTAATTATGAACCGAAAGGTTTTAAATGAACTATTGCATATCTTAGAACATCGTTTTCTTCTTCATATAAAATTTCAAAAACCACTTTTCGTACGGATGCAGTTAATTATTAAAATGAATAATTCAAGAAAACATTTAAACGTTTGGCCATGAATAGCTTACCTACATGTACTTTTTCTTCCAAGGATAGCAACGTGAGCTGCTTGTTAACAAAAATCATCTCATGACAAATCTTGTCATTTTCAGTGTTAACGTTTGACATTGAATTAATATTGCGCTGAAATAAACACGTTCCGCTATTTATATTGAAAATACCAGTTTTAATTGGAAATTGTCAGATCCAGTGGAATATCAATTAAATTTCACTCGTGAACACTGAAACTAACACGTAAAATGTACTTACCTACAGTTAGTTTCTATATGCTAGAGAAAACATATATAATATAACTTATTTGTTCATAAATGGGAAATGTCTATCTTTTAACATTTTCAACATCTTTTAACGCTGTCATATACGCCCCTTGTATGAAGAAATACATCCGTGTTTTAGAGATACCGTATTAAGTTTTACTAAGTTCCACAGAAATATTAAAGGTTGCTGCACGTTTATAAGTACAAAGTACCATTTCATGTAGCATCTAACCTACTTATTATCCACATTTTAATTGTTGTAGATATACATTGAAAACTACAGTATTCTATTGAATAAATAAATACATCGCAAATAGGTATGTACTCGGATTTCGTCCTTGTCGAAAATGTAACGATAAATTGGAACCTACGTGTTGCGAATTAGATTACAACGTTTAGTAATAATTCGAGTTTCAATATTCCAAAGGTTTCCAATGATTGCGTTTATTGATGCATCTCAGAAGTGATGCTTGTTTTGTGTTTAGATGGGAACAAAAATGTTTGTTTTAAAATTCGATGTTCGAGAAAAGTTGGCATGCTTGTAAATGATTTATACTATATATTATGTATCACGTGTAGATATATTCAATAAACATGTATTATTTTATGTGTATTTGATTATCCAACTGTTAATTTCTTTTACCTTTGAAGAATGTTCGTCCATCAACAGCAAATCTTATGCACCATTGTAAGTATCAATATTTATCTCGTTTGAGCGTATATTCTTGTAAATTATTTGTTCATTAATTAATAGGTAAGCCTTTAAATACTTACTTAAATAGCAAATAGAAAAACTAAAACACATTTTAATAATGCTATGAAATAGTTAACTTACTTTTTGTCATGTTTAATCCAAAATCGAAATATTAAACGTATACGCTATAAACAGCGGGAAATGCCACCGGCGCCAGAAAATTGTATCAAAACAATAACTATCATGATATTGTTATGTGTCATTCGGCTGGTATAATGCTAAAAGTAATCATAAATATTAATACTAATACTTCCGAACACATCTAAAGTAGATTCACAAATGCACGCAGAGAATGTTACTATTACTCATTATCTATCAGCAGGTCTAGACGAATGTGCGTGCTCATTGTTTGCGGTTTCGCGTTTTGACATCATTTGTTATGAATAGCCAATAACATTTGTAGTTTAAATTAAGAGGGCCGCGATAAAGTCACTCATTAACAAGAATGAATTATACTAAAACATTGACGATTCAAACGGAAAATGCTGACTTTCTCATAAATAAGATACACTGCAAGGACAGAATCAGTCATTATCTTCCTCTCTTTGATTCATAAATTTTCCATCATTTACTGAACAGAACGTTATAAGTGATGTGTCTTTAAGTTGCGTGGTCGGAAAAAAGAGTGAAACCCAGTACATTAAAATTTTATATATATTAAAATATAGTAGCAAACATGCTACAGCTGCAATTCCACAATGTGTCCCCCTGCCCAGATGTCACTAGCTCCGCTTAGACATAAATCGTAGAATGGTAAGAAGGCATGGTTGGTCTATTTCTCAGATTTCCTTTTTCCTTGAAATAAATGATAATGACCGTCACTAAATATTTTGAATAATATCATATACTATATATTTCTAAATAGAATATAGTTCATTAATTTTAACATAAAGTATATATATCATCATTGATCTTTTTAACTTCGTCTCGAACTGTTTTCGTTCTGAAAATACTGCTGACCATGAAACGTTTTCTGAAAGAGACGGCACTATTTCTTGAATTCACTAAACCACTTAAATAAGAATACATTGTTTGTTTGAATGCCTTCCAGATGAGAAAGACTTCATTTCTACACTGTTGAAATAGAATAGTTCTAATGAAGACAAATCCCAGGGTTCATGCGTTGGGACACAGGTCAGTGCTAAGCATCACTTAGTGGTAGTCCAGTGGTTTAACATACTTGTATAGGGCTCCTCCCGTTCATATCGATCACGTAATATTTACTACGCGCTATTTCGGTATTTACTATGTTACTTTAATCGTATAAGAGTATTGATTAAATTCGTCCAATGTGAAAAGTTTGCATAAAGTATTATCTTTATCAATATCTGGTTCAAGATCAATTTCTTCATTTTTTAGAACTTTGGAGTCTGCTGCTAATATATACATGTTTGATGAATACACACCACAATCATGCATGTCATAATTTAACCTACATAATACCATTTTGTCTTGTGTATTTTTTTAATTACAGTTATTTTGTCTTTCTTTTTTTATAATATATGGATATGCAAACGCTATAAAAGGTAAAGTAACGTGTTTATCATAGTGCCACCCCTGCGGAACAGCCAGCCAAAATGGATTTATGAGACACCTTTATATCGTGTTTTTATAAAATTTGGGAATTTAATTCAAAATATATAATCGCACATATAAGTTTTTGTAAAGATTATTTGTTGTATTTAACCATGTTTCTGGAAAGAAATTGTAAAATGTCTTTTAATTTTTTGCATAGTCTGTGAACACCGTCGAGGCTTCCCGTGACAGCCCCAAGTTGATGGATAAAATTCGCTCCTACATTACCACTAAACCAGGAATCCTACTTTTATTTAATTAAGCTCAATACATACGTGGACTTCACTATTGAAATAAATTATTTGTTAAAGGTATATTTCTAAATGGCCAGATTTGTTTTGTTGTCTTTTCATTAGAATTAAGCGCCGAGTAAACGAATGTTAGCGATTGTAATTTATATATTTGTTTAAAACTTCTCAATATTCTGATATTGTTCATATAAGCATATTTTGATATGCAAAAATAAAACTAGTATCCATTTCTTTAGCATTCCATAGATTAAAACAATGTTAAACAAGAAATTTTGGGACCAACCCCGTCATCCACCAACACACACTGGTTTTTAGGTGAAAAGTTAAAATAGTTAAATGAGAGCAAGATGACGATGAGGGTTATGAAATCAAAACAAACCACGGTTAATAGTTCAACGGTTTCATCGTCATCAGTATGCATTTATAAATACGTTTAACGAACTGGTGTACGCCGATTTTGTTACAACACGGAATAAAGTTTGATTTATTGTATAGTGATAAAAAAAATCTTAATTAGCAATAAAGTGATGATTTGGCAGCACATGCCCCTTCATCTCTAAAGTAACAGATCGACAAGGGTGAATATATAAATTTAGCCCTTTTACTCAAAGGGGCAGTAGAGCTGTCTATTTTTTGCAAAGGGGGCGTTTTTAAATTAACAGCCAACGGTCACATTGACACCGCCGAGAACGAGTGCAAAGAGAGAACAATGGACAAACGCGTTCATTATATACGCTTTGCGTCAGGAAGGCCTGGCATGGCGCACATATGGCGAGCAGTTCCGCTTACGTCAGGCCATATCGCCCGCATCCTGGTCGCAAATTAATAGTGACCTGTGGTGGCGATGCATGCAAGTTAAGGACACGCAGAAAGTTGCCCAATTAAGCACGCGTAGATACACGTGTTACGACTTCAATAACGTCCGCGAATTCTCGAATTTCAAAACCTCCTAGTAATTTTCGAGGCAGGGGGTCTCGTTGACCTTTCAGATGTCAAGGGCGGGGCCAGTTTCAAAAACAGTAGCTCAAGCGTGTTTACAACTGAAGAGCCTTACAAATTGGATATTGCCAATATAGCAAAATCGCCAGTCAAGGTAGAAGCATTAAAACGTTATTCATGCTCTTATGAACTTTTTAATTCAGGGTTTTTCACAGGGTTTTCCCATTCAGTATAGTGGACCCTTTGTCAGCTTTTTAGCTAGGTGATTGTTGTCAGCTTTTCTTAGCGTGGTGAGTGAAAAGTGTAAAATAATCTTGCCAGTTTAGAATCATTGCCCTTGGATACTGAAAATGTATTGAGAATGTAAGCTTCTTCAGCTTGTTGAGCTTAGTGAATTTTCTGAGTTTTCTGAGCTTTGTCAGCTTTTTGAGCTTGGTGAGCTTTGTCAACTTGATGAACTTTGTCAGCTTAATGAACTTTGTAAGCTTTCTTAGCGTGGTGAGCTTTGTCAGATTTTTGAGCTAGGTGAGCTTTGTCAACTTGATCAATTTTGTCAGCTTAATGAGCTTTGTAAGCTTCTTTTAGCGTGGTGAGCTTTGTCAGCTTTTTGAGATAGGTGAGTTTTGTAAACTTGATGAACATTGTCAGCTTAATGAGCTTTGTCAGCTTTCTGAGCTAGATGAGCTTTGTTAGCTTTCTAAGGTTTGTCAGCTTGATGAGCTTTGTCAGCTTTCTGAGCTAGATGAGCTTTGACAGCTTTCTGAGCTAGATGAGCTTTGTCATCTTGATGAGCTAGGTGAGCTTTGTCAGCTTGATGAGCTTTGTCAGATTTCTTAGCTAGGTGATTATTGTTAGCTTGATGAGCTTTGTCAGTTTTCTTAGTTAGGTGATTGTTGTCAGCTTGATGAGCATGGTGATTGTTGTCAGCTTGATGAGCTTTGTCAGCTCTCTGAGCTTTGTCAGCTTTATAAGAATTAAGAATTGTTATTGATAACATTCAGGTCCTTGCACTTATATAGGTACATATGTACTTAGAAACTATGTAAAGGACAGTTGTGTTTCTCACATTAGATTTTCTTGTAATTCATAACAAGATGACACATATACATGTATTAAATGCTAATCAATTATTTCATGGTTTTAACCTAGAAACTGTACATTTACTAAAATGCTATTAACATATGTGCCAATTGAGTTTAGTTCTGCATTTGATTCAAAAGAAGATGTACCCTATGCTTAAGTTGCATGTTTCTGTTTCTGTATAGAACTTGATGCAGGTTCAACCATTTCTAAATTATAGTCCCTTTTCGACTTGCAAATGTATATGTATTTGTCTTAAAATTATCTAACCTATAGCGGTGGCATCCATAAACTGTGGACATACTATTTCTAGCTTAAACGCTATGCTGCACACTAACACATAAGCCATATAAGGTCATGTTTACCCTGTTCAACTAGCCATGATTTAGATCCATGTAAACTGTCTTTTTGCCTTGATGTAGCAAGTTAGTCCGTATTGAGCAAGGTAGTCCATATTGAGCAAGTCAGTTCATATTGACCTATATCTCCCTCAATTGACCTGATGTTTGCTGTTGATCAAACCAGTCATTAATCCAAGTAGCAATCTAAATTGTTTCCAGGGCACCATTTTCCTTAGACAAGCAAATGGTCTCTAAAGAAACACTACTTTGTATTACATTGTATTTTCTTGAACAAACAGTGCCACGTGGCCAGTGAGTGCAGCGATAGTCACTCTTGCGTAAAGTCAGTTTAGTTTGTCAATGCATATTCATAAAATCTGTTTCGCCTTCCTTTAGAACGTGCAATTTATATCTATATAAACATTTTTGTTTGCCCCGGTTGAGTGAGTAAAGACCGTATTGATCCTCTTATTTCTGCCTAATCTTAGCGAACTAGAGTTCCAGATTGGATGTTTTGCTTTAAATGCGAGTTAGGGTCATATTTGCCAAATATCACTGTTCATTGGTTGTTATGGTATATGAATATCTATATGTTTGTTTTATGGATTTTACATTTGTTATGTGACGATTATTTATATAGCCGCATTTGTGCTGTTTATTGTAACCCTTTACCGTTGATGTACTGAAGTTTAAGCAAGTATTATAAAAGGGAATATCTAAATAAAATATTTATGTTATTAAACTTAAATAATTAAAAGAAGTATAACTTCTGAGATACGGTATCTTAGGGAAGCCTTCACCAATACAATGATTATATGGGTAGACATTTTGCATAGAAGGGCCTGGAGAGGGGACTTCAGCCTTAAACTTATGGACGCAAAACGCAAGCGGGTTAATAGATTAGGCCAAACCATTGTACACAAGTTTGGGAAAAGCGATATCATAAGTCCAGACATTGATACCAAAACCAACTTCTTTCTTGCCGACGGTTGGCATCTTAACGAGGTCGGTCTCGAATTTTACCTCGATTTTATAAGAGAATCGCTATTGAAAAATGGGTCTTCCGTTCATTAGAATTTTTGGGGGATAAATGTTTCATTTATTGTGGCGGAAAAAAGTATATCGGCCGAGGGTGACCAGGCGTAAAATAAACAGTGCAGTCGTCGGCACCCCTTTTAGCACCAGATGTTTGACGGTAGACCCTAACTTTCAATGTGGTACTGGTTTCCGGTGAGTAGCCGTTGTAAGCTGGGGCCTATGGTCACGCATTCGGGTGGAGTCTGTGTGCTTGATGCCGTCAGCCAGTCCGTTGTCGACTTGTGTTGTATTGCGTGTTGGTTCAATTTGCCTTCATTTTAATTAAAAGCTGGGTCTCTGTTAATAGGAGTTTGCCTGTAGCGCCTGGTCGCCTTTCGGTGGAGGAATCTATACACCATAGAGCGGCTTAACATGCCAACCTTTATTTACCTGTTAATAGTATAGATTATGATTGTTTATTATCTCGCAGTTTGTTACTGCACAAACGTAACTATATATGTTCAATAAACATAGAGAATGCTGCACGTTTTCCTTTTATTTCGAATTATATCAAATAAATAAATAACCATAGTACAACGCATACTGTCTGATGATATCGGTCAATACCCAAATATATGAATCCGATCTATATGATATTTACATATTTATTAGATTCAAAGATTTGATTTTGAGATCATCACGACAATAAATGCATATTCTTGGCATGGTTCTCATATTATTCCACAAACAAAAACATTCTATTAATGATTTGTGTGTTCTATTGTCTTTTTTATATATCAAATTCTTATACAATTACATGTATACGTTTCAATGAATCATATTTATATTAATAACACATTTGATTAGCCAAACAATGTTTTAATAACGAACATTTACGGATTTTATTTCGTATATGGAATCGCCTTATTTTTATACTTTTCTTGTTTTTCGTACTTTTGTAAAATGTGTGCAACGAATCTCGTTTTGATTGTAGACCCAGGACCAAAATGAATGACATAATACTGGCAATGTCTGTCATAACTCGTACATGTAAATAACATTATTTTTTGTGTAGGGGCGCGTGTGTGTTTGGAGTTATACGTACATAAATATGTTATTCTCATAAGATACACTTTAATACTGGCATCGGTTTTAATTAATTGCCTTTGATTAATTGACTCTTATGTTTTAAAGTAGTTCAACGTCGACTTAAACGATCTTTTAACGCTGATAGCGCATCCACCTCGTATGCGGAAGTTTGTTCGTTCGATCTCCGGCCGCGTCATATCAAATACTTGAACATTGCTACTAGTAACTGAGTGACGCTTTGCGCTCAGCATTTAGAAGATAGTTCTAGGTCTGGTCGGTCCATGGTCAATATTACGTGACTGGGTATCACAACATGTATCTGTAGTATGATATTCCAGTGTAAAAGCAAAACAACAACAATTGTTAAGCCATGTCACGACGGGGCCTATCTAAGAATACGATACATATGCTCAAAGGGGGCATGACAGTGTAAGGAA
This sequence comes from Panopea generosa, assembly GCA_029582155.1. Classification (NCBI taxonomy): domain Eukaryota; kingdom Metazoa; phylum Mollusca; class Bivalvia; order Adapedonta; family Hiatellidae; genus Panopea; species Panopea generosa. Next base: position 17,329,989 of record CM055912.1, read on the forward strand.
TTAAGTCAGAACACCAAGATCAAATGCTCATGTTCAAATATATAACCTGATGTACAGCAAGTTTCACTTGAATAAGCTTAAAATGTTGTTGGTCCAAAGTGTAAACAAATAATAAAGGGTCATAACAAAACAAACAAGTATTTCTAAGTCAACAAGGGCAATATTTTCAATTGCATTCCATTCAGGTTGTATTTAACTTAGTGTAGTAGGTTTTATGACAGGGAAGTCTTGTGTGAAGGTTTGGTCTTATATAATGCAATGGTAATTGCACACAAAACTTTGATCAAAAAGTGATGCCGACACAGGGCGAGTAGGCTTGCTCTCCCTATTTTTTAAAAGTTGAGCTAAAAGCATTAAATTGGAACACATAATAATAGTGTCGAAAGCTGTTGGAAAAGGTGTGTTGTAAAATTTATGGTAAAAGTAAAGGCCATAACTCCATAACGCCAACTCCACAGGTCCATGCGCAAACCAAGTTGTATTTGAATTAGCTTAAAAGTGCGAAAATAGATTGCGTCCGCAAGGTTGTTGGTCCAAAGAGTGACATAGACATTTAAAGAACAAACGGCGATATCTCAATATGAATCTTTAAATCGGAAAACTTAAATCACAGGCTCATGTTCGGACCATGTGCCCGTTGTACAGCAAGTTCCATTCTGAATTAGGTTAAAACTGTTATTGATCCAAAACGGGATGGACAGATGGACGGATGCCATTTCAATATCTTCGAAAAGTGCGGGATAACAATGTAGTAGATACAATATGAGTAGAAGCGGAAATATGATACTTAAACAAAACTGAAAATAAGTAATGATGAATGTGAATTTATTAAAGATACAGAATCAAAAATACAAAGTAACAAGACAAGCATCTACCATCAAATATATAAAATGTTATACATTGTATATATAAATTATTTCTAGTAAGAAAATAAGAAGATCTGTCACATATATATAATCAAGGTCTATGGTCTGGAACTAAAGTATAAGTTTGGTGAAGGTATAGTGATAAATGTTGGTTAACTATACACAAAATATAGATTGATAGAAAACTTAACAAGTTAACGAAACCATTCTACAAAACAATGAATCCACGTGGAAACTTAAAATTTTGATAATGCAATGGTTATCTGATTTGTAAATTCAAGGATGTGTTCAATATATTCTCGTGAATAGTTAACAATCAATAAGGGATTTTGAGTACTGATATTTGATTGTTTTAATATTAAGCGTTACTTTTATGACATCAAGGACAAACAGGTGAAAGATACTCTTAGGTAAGTTTCTAGTGATATGTCTATTGCACAAAAACATTCACCTTAAAATCTAAGTAAAAAAAGGACATACAATGTAATTATGAAAGAAATTGTTGAAGTGTTATGAATATTTCCAAAATGATGCAGGTAATGTTTAAGTCTGAAGTATATGCCTTTGGTAATTCTTAGTTACAGTTCTAGTGAATAAAAACCTAAAATTCTAAGTAATGAGGGGGATATTACTAACAACAATTATTGGAGTGTTGTTGATCTTGAAGGTTATGATGCTGGTGATGGTGAGAAATATTAACTTGAGTTTGAAGGAAATCACTGCACAAACTTAAGCATGCTCTGGACACTGATGCCCAGACAGTGGGGCAGTGTAGGATAATTCTTATATTCTTTGAATAGTCGAGCTAAGATGTTTTTTTAAGTGGAAACACAGATGGATCAGTTTCTAATCTTCTCTATGGTCGTGCCGGGCCCGATTAGCTCAGTCGATTACGCGCCCGACTATCAATCCAGTGGTCGCCCGGTCTCCGTGATGATTGGTATACGATATGTCTCTCATTATCATTCGTCTCTCACCACTGATTCAAGTGGGAAAGTTATCAGTTACTTGCGGAGATGGAGTGTGCTCGAGTACTGGTTAGTCCAAGGAAACAGTGATTAGGTTAACAGATCGTCTGTTAGCCTCGATGGCATAAAATGACGCTTAATATTCAATCAATCAATCTCTATGGTCGTTTATACAGCTTTAATAATTCAACAGATAGCACACAATGAAATAGTGTAACATTTATAATAGAGATTGACATGGTAAGATATTTGTGATTTACAATTTATAACAATAGTTATTCATGAACTATAGAAATATTACATTAAGACAGATATATATTACATGATACAAAATAATTTATTTATCTTTAGCATACATGGTCGCTTATCAATAACATGTCAAAACAAATTAACAAATCATGCGCTGAAAACATATATGTGAAATTGCAATGTAAACGTACATGTGTACAGAAATAATACACGCATTTAAGATTTATCTATATATTATGGATAGACTTAGAGTGAAAACAGGAATTATTTGGTAGGTAAAATCCACCAAAATACAGACAAAATCAATATCTTAATTAGAGTGTGAAACTTTAAACGAAATCTTCATTATATAAATAGAAAGCACTTTAATACTGATTGGTGACATTCTGGTCGTCATTTGAATATTTGTTTTAAGATGAGATAATTTTTATAACGTGTAAATTTGTTAGATATAAAACGGATCAAATAAAAATCAAAATAAATCATGTGACCATTTAATACGTCACACAAAATGTTTTAGTTTTAAGCGCGAAATCTACTTTAGTTTAACCAAAGCGCGTAGTTAAACTAGGGAAATCCCTTTTCAATATATTATTTTGGCACGTTAAATATATATTTGACAATACGGGCTCAGTGAGTATATACTGATGATATATTGGTAGAAATGTGTATAACAAAGTCTAAAAGTTTTAAAAATCCTGGTAAATTTCCTATAAAAGGAAATGAAACTCATCTTCAATATCTCCGGATGTACATGAAATACAAACTCTTCATTCCTTTGAATCACATGACTACAATGTCTATCCTGTTCAATTCTTTAAGTGTGTGAATTTAGTTTCAATTTGATTAAGCTTGTCCTTTTTCAGTTTCAGTATGTTATCCAAGTATGGCCAAGTTTAAACGTTTGTCTTTATGTTTCTATAAAATGACAACAACGAAAATAATTGCATACACATTCTCTAGTTTGATAAATGTATTTAAGTCGCAATTTGCACATATTATAAAGTAAAAACGTATTTAAATGTTCCGAGTCATACCGCTCCAAAACCATTTCACAGCAATATATATTTAATCTTTGAGACCCAGTTTACTAATCCCTGTGACATTCCTGAACATAAATCTTAAAATCTGATATGGAATACAGTAATTTCTCTTGCTCGTAAGATTAAACCAATATTTAATATTAATATTTTGGTAGACAGAGGTACTCTCCCATCCTTTTTACCATATACGGCTTTTGCGTTTTGCACCTAGCATCCATTTGCAAAACTTGTTATGCACCAAACCCCATGCTTCACTTTAGAGTAACACAATTCTTGTCACGGACAATATACAGATCATTGATTAAATTGCCTTATTGGCCTAAGCACCAAATTACATCAAAAATAAATTACAGTACACAAAATATTAAAAGAAATGCGATCAAAAGATGTCCTGCCTAAAATGTAAGAGCATCTGTTGTCCAAAACTGCCCTTTTATAAATAATACAAATACTTTGTAAAAATCTGAGGTGACTTCCGAAAAAGTGTAAAAGATATAAAATACAGGGTCATTGAGTCTTAGATATTTTTATAAGTAAAATATGTTGAAGGGAATATCACTGGATTTTGGTTTCCAGCTGCTTCTGATGCTAGAAATATTGCAAGTAATGTTAATGAAAACGTAAGCTATGAAAAACGCAACACAGGATTTAGGGGGCACTTATTTGGAATGGAAACAGTGACATCAATACAGAACGTACCAAATTATTTAGTAACATCTCGAGTAAGCAGCCAATAACATCAGCAGACCATAATTACTGTAGGGTATGGATATATAGACACGTGCTGTATATGTTATGTTTTTATATCTATCTTCTTTTGCGTTTTCCTATCTGTTGAATGTATTTTTGAAACATGCCCTGCAATGTTTATATAAATCATGAATTTTGAGTCATATTATTTACATAGTGAAATTTAACAAATCTGAAACTAAAACGAGAAAATTGGATTGTTCAAATGTATCAAAAAGGCATTGGTTCTCTTCCAAATTTATTCAAAGCATAACTATGGACAGAGACATATAAGTTAGGTCACTGCTCTGGGATGATATCAATTTACAAGGCCATCCTTAAAAATGTTGGTTTGCTGTGCTCCTACTCTGTATTTTTCATGTGAGTAGGAAAGTAACTATAGTATTTTGGCCAGATTTTAATAAAAAATAAAATAAATTGGACAAGAAGAATAAGAAAAAAAAATCAAGGCATTAATGAGACATTTTTTTGGTAGATGCACTTTATGAGGATAAGTAGAAGTACATTATTTTTTAAGAATGGTCCAACAAAATTTGTTAAAATGACAATGATGGAGACAGTGATGAAAACAGAGTGAACAGAAACGCTCACTTCTACCTTTTGCTCAGGAGAGCTGAAAATATGTTCACAATAAAATATTATGATACTGACGACATTGCATTATTTGGTGATCCTATTTCCGTAAGGACATTGTCTAGCCACTTCAAAGGTTCATTAAGATGTACCTCAATCCAACATTCACACTGTGTGACGTACTGCCGATGGTATGTTAAACCCCATCCTTTAACAAAACTCAGTCTGATTGTGCACATTTTTAGCAATTCAAACACTGCATCATATCCACGGGTCACACTCTTGCCGAGGAGGTTAGCAAATAACTGATTGTTAAATATCTTCATACTGCAGTCTGGTAAAACCTTGCATATAGTGGTCGGATGGAAGCCATTGTACTTGTTAGAATTAATACTCTGTACAAAGATGGGCCTGTGACTGCAACATTTCACAAACACTTCACCTTTATAAGTATACAGATGTATACCTGAAAATTACACAAATATTACACACCTTAAAAGTAACAAGAGCTGTCGAAGGACAGTTCGCTTTAATTATGTTTTTTGTAAAACACAATAACTATCGGACAACAATATAAAGTCTGTCTAATAAATTAAATTCACAGTATAACTAGTGGTTGCTAAGATAAAACATGCATATATATGTAACAAGTTTGAACCAAATTCCGTAGCTATTTTTTACTTATAAGTCTATTGCACAATATCTTTAACCTGAATATGTAGGTAAATATATGATGGTGAGAAACACTTGTTTTTAGTTATAAGTCACTCCATTAGATAATTTTAGAGTTATAGTTTTACTGTACAAAATTTAACTACGGATTGGATTTGAACGTGGAATCTGATGCCAGTAAGATGAGTCAGATAGCTCTTATTTCCTCCAAATAGTCAAGCTAAAATATTAAGTTAACCAGAGGCTCTCAAAAGCCTGTAAATGCTCATCTGCTATATGAATCTGGCTCTTTTTTTAACTTTTAGGATGACCAGTTTCAAATAAAATATAACTTGCTGGAGCTAAAGTGCAAACAAGTTCAAAACAAAACAATTGGCATTTCAAGGGCCATTACTCTACATTATTCTAGAGGCCGTAACTCCCAACAATATATATCTGATTCGGCCAGCTAAAGGCCTTGTCCAAGATATTATAGTTATAAAAACTACTGTGTAAGTTTAGCGAAGTAAACATGGATACTGCGGGTGCTACAGTGCACGCAACGTCAAAATACGCATTGTTAGATATTTAAGGTCCATAACTTGGACATAAACCTAGTATTCTTTTTGTTTTATTACGTTTTGTAATACAGAATGTGGTGAGCTCAAACATCTTTCATATCAGAAAGCAAATAGGTGTGACATTCCACTGGAAGCCTTTGGAAAAATATGGTACGCAAAATGAAGTAATCATATGCATAATGCGCAGAATAATATGATATTATGGTCAAACAAGATAAACATGATGGTCACATGAGTATCCTTGCAATGATACACTTATATGAGACTATGTCAAGGTTGATGTTTGACCAAGGATAACATCTGCATGAAAGTATTTCTTAGTTTTCCTAACGAAACATTCAACCAAGATACGTTTTATTAAATCTATTTTGAATTTCAATTTTTATTATTTAAAGCTTGTCAAATGAATTCCAATTAATGTTTTTACATAGGTCTAAATAACAAAATAGATGTTTAGCCAATTTTAAACATTTGACATAGTCCCTGTATGCTGTACAAGTAGTAAGGGGCTTTTATAAAACTTATCAAAGTATAAAAAGCACTGTATTTTATCTAAAATAGAAACTTTGTTATCAATTATGTTAATGGTAATGACTGAAGACATACGTAATGTTGCATTGATGTAAGAGTAGTAAGGAGCTTGTTATAAAACATTAACCAAATACAAAAGGCGATATAAGTCTTCCTAAAAATAGGGCAAAGCATTGAAAGTCAGTACAAATTTCTCTCACCAGGAGAACATGTAATTTAATTAGCATCTGGAAGGAAAGAAATAACCATTTTTAGAACATGATGATTGTTATTCAGGGAATATAGGTGTGGTGTGTATATATGTCATTCCAAACTGCAAAAGGTTAGGCATGAGTTATAATATAATATGATTTGACAAGAAAAATAGGCTCTACAGAAATGGAGATATACTTCAGATAAAGTTTTACTAATGTGTGGGTCATACAACAGTATGTAAGACTAAGGTCACAGTGACCTAATATTGGTATGTAACACACTATCACCCTAAAAGTACCCATAAACTAAAGTTACTAGTCCTACGACTTACAGTGTATTTGTTTAGATATTGAGCTTTATTTGTATGTCAACGATGGATAACATACGATCAGTTAATCTAACTATTATTGCCTGACATCATAGGTCATAGGTTTATAAATAGGACACAATGGCAATTTTATTTTGTGACACACTAACCTTCCTTGATGTACCAACAATTCAAATTTGATAATCCTAGGTCCTACAGTAAATGAGATATATTTCCGGAAAAGACGAAAAGGTAGTTTAAGTTGACAAACAATACAGTGGAGCGGTGTAAATTGGTTAGGACTTGTTTTTGTTGAAAATGCTAAAAGTGGTCATGTTTCCTCGCATAGATGAGAACATATGAAATATTTATCAGTTCTGCCAAGTTTGGATGACATTGGTCGCTTTTGGGGAAATTGAAGAGGTGTCATTAAACCATGCGACTTGTGAAAAAGCAATCTGGTCCACCCCATGTTTTTCTGCGTATTTGAATCAATAGAGATCTGGCTATCTTGGAAATAATTTTAAAACAAACGGTAAATATGATCGGTGAGCCAGAAGTCTGACATTTCTCTATAATTATGTGCAGAACAATGTAACATTATTTAGTGTGTGAAATGTAAAAAATATCCAATAAGAACTGAGCTAAAGTACACATAGTGTCAAAAAGGGGAATTTTTAAATAATTGACGGACCATTAATCTTTTAGTTTTTAATTATTTATAAAGATAACACTTGAAATATGATCTTAATGATCATGATTCATGATCATGAATAACTTCATAGAGAGGAATATATGCCTGTCTAAGCAAGAGCATTTTTAGTTTTAGAAAAATATTTCTATAAGTAATATTTAACAACAAAAATTTACCAGATGACCGCCACGTTAGATTCAAAAGGCTCACCCTGGCCTTATTAAACTGTGTAAACCTAGTCAATATCCAATTAGAAACATGCATGTTGATTTACGTAGAAGTAGAAATAAAACTTGACGATTTAATAAATATTATCTGATTTAAGCAGTAGAAAAAAATCTTGTCCAAGATGTTATAGTTATATTACAACTATTGTGACATTTTGGTCATAGTGCTCACTGATCAAACTGGAATTTATAATTTAAGTTTTTAAATCTGACAACTATTACATTTATTTGGTCATGGTCTAATGAAAAGAGTACACAAAATCTTAAATGCTAAATGAACAGAAACAAGGTTTCCAGAATAGCGCAACAAGAGGTGGCAAATAACAAACTCTTATCAGAGTGCATTAAATATAAGAACCTTACCTTCTCTGATTTCATTTCTTGTATTCTGTATTACTGTGTTTCTGTGGATATTCGATAGCATACCTAACGAAAATCTATAGGCATTGACTGATGGTTCTGTAAACCCATCAACCCAAACAGAAGAATATGATGCATGAAATGTCTGCCCTACCCTGTTTTTGTTCTCGTAGTAGACCACTGAACACCACTGATTCGGTTGTTCAATGATCGGCAGCGAACCTATAAAAATAAATCAGAATCAATACCTAATCAATTAGCATAGAATTATCAAGTTAAAGAAATGTTTTCGTGGCGATGGAACTTCAACAAAACATCAACACCACAATATTAAAATATATAGTAATAATAGGAAATATAAGACAAACACATATTAATGACAGCAGTAGTCATCTCTTTAAAATGGTCAGTTCACATGTTTGAGAGATAAAACCTGGTTTCAATCTGCTCCTTGAAACCATCATCACACAAGAATGTAAATAATAACAGGCCTGCCTCTTCATATTAATGTGTCAGCATATGCTCATTTACAAATATGCCCATGTGAATATATACATATAATAAAATGATCAGCTGATCTGCCAAGGCTAGTGGAGCCATGGTAGGCATTTTAAAATAAGGGGTGTTAAACTAAGGGTTGCAACCAGACACATATAAACAATTAAGTTACTGGTTGCAACCATAATATAATTATGTTCTAATAATGAATTTAGAGGGAACAGGCTGATTCGTGTAAAGTGCAGCATTTATGATATGACAGCGATTATGATGAAAAAATATTTTGTTTGTCTCTGCAAGGTGCAGTGTGGTAATTGGTTAAAAATACCAAATACATGTAAAGAAAATATTTATCATTAGTGGAATAGATTTGCGGTAGTCTGACAAAAAGTCTCTCTTTTTTTTTATAATTGTATTTTAACCAGTAATGCAGGCTGTGTTTGATCAGAAGATAGTTTATCAGTATTGTGATAAACGTGTGATTTCATAATTCCTGTGCATGTAAAGAACTATAAGAATTTATATGATGATAAGAATTAGACATGATTCACAGATGTATGCATGTATGAAATCCGCGGGAAGTCGTCTGTTCAATGGCCTCGTGGTTAACGTTGTTGCCTAAAGGTCCCTAACCTCTCATTCCTGAGATTGTGCTTGCAAGCCCAATTAGTAGAAAGGTACTTGCTGAAAAATTGTAATTCTACTCAGACATGTAAATGTATCTGACTAGTAAAGTTTCCACCAAAGTATTGGTTGTCATATGTTATCAATGTTATGTAATTCGTCTTTATTTCTTTTCTAAGAAAATCATTTCATGAAATGACAGCCATATCACCCATATCACCACCACTAACATCACGTTTTGCTCTCAGTGCATAACTAGAAAGTTAACTTTTGAAATACATTTTATATTTTTTTCTGAGTTAAGTGTGTGCCTGTGGGTATGTGTTTTAATACAAATATTGAAAAGTCACAAAATATCGAAGTAAATAATATCTTCTTACACTTAATCTAAGTAAAATACAGCATTACGTTTTGCAAATATCATCATTTTCAGGAGAAGACTCCATTAATTTCACCTCGCAGCAATATCTCGCTCTCTCTCTCTCTCTAATCACACACACACACACACACACACACACACACACACACACACACACACACATCTTCAGTTTGAATTTCAGTTGAGGTTCATCTTATAGTTTTATGTCGATGAAATGCTTTGATTAATTGGTTCATTTATTATTTATTTATTATACAACAAGCACATCAAAATATCATAAATAGAGAAGCAATACCATGTATAATAATGAAATATTAGTTTAGTTAACTTATCAAACATTTAAAATGAATTTTGAATTAATAACAACCATATTTTCACCCCAAAACTCACATTGATACAGCATGTGTGTCATAAACAATGTTCTGTTTTATATCAGTTTCAACTACCCAATTCGGATCATGTCATTAGCATGCACTCGATGGTGTTTATTATATCTGGTCTGTCGGTCGGTCTCCGTCTGCCGTTCTTGAATTTCCAATATTGGAAAGCCATAAACAAATCAGAAATTCAATATAAATATTTCATGAGATCAGGCTTAACAATCCACCAATATATCCATACAACCACCCACCAACTAAACCGATCTAAGTCGATAAACAAAATAGTGTAAGTTTGTATTGTAATCTTAGTAGTTGAAATGTGATACATGGTAACTATGATTATCGACAAAAATTATCAAACGAACCACGGTACTAAATGTGATATTAGGAAAATATGCATACCGATATGTGCAATAATAATATTATTAAAGGGAGTATATAAGGAAGAGACGCTATATATGGCTTAAACATTAAAAAGATGAAAAAATGGATACAAAGCATCTCATTATCATTAATAAATAAAATCAAAATGGTTTGGCATGTCAAATCCACCAACTGAGACAGAATCGATACTTAATTGGGAGTAGTAGACTTGAAACAAAATCCCCATTCTAAAATCAGAAAACTTAAACATTGCTTGACGACCTTTGCATCGTCATTCAGACTCTTTCTAAGCTAAAACAATTTTATACGTTTTACGACGTGTATAACGGATGAATTTAATTGACAGGATACATTTAAAACGTAACAAAAACGTTAGGAAATCCCTTTTCAATATAATATATTTTGGTATGTTTGAATAAGTATCCTTAGACAATAAGGTGTCAGAGGGTTTATATTGGCATGCTCAATAGAAATAAATTGTTTTAGCCAATTCTAAAATTGGAAAAATCCCGAAAACCTTCCTTTAAGGTATAAAATGAACAACTATATACAACATTTTGCTAACGACCTTTAACTTGAAAAAGATAATATATTCACTTTGTGTTAAACTGTGATTCCTGTGGTGTTATCAAGTTTGATTCGTATTTGTTTCCAGATATTGCACTTTAGGAAGGAACGATGAGACCACTGTGGTAGTCCCAAATTTGAAATCACGTCCCTAACTTAACCTCTCTCAGAGAATTGTTTTGTTCATATTTTCCTGATATAGACCTATGTAAAACTGGGGAATAACTATCCAGTGACAAGCTACAAGACAAATCAGATCAATAGAAACAACTCACTCGATGTATCAAGACAAGCAGATGGTGGTGATAGTTCGCTGGTGGTACTCCTATCATGAACTGATGGGACTGTATCCGCTGAAATGTAAGCAATGTAAAATACATAAGCAAAATAAGACAACGGTATCAATGTTATTTATGCTTTCATGTTCCAGCAGATTGAACAGACGGCCAAATGTACAATTAATGGCAATTAAAGGATCAAAACTCTAATATATAATTATCAGATTTGACAAATACATTAAAATAACTGTTTCTTATGGTTATATCAAAAGTGTTTAGTTTAGTAGTGTCTATAAATATTGAACTGGAACTCATTAATCTTCGCCAATATGCCCTGCCGCTTTCGTTATTATAGGCGATAATTATATCGGGCAAGTATTTTTTTCTTGCTTGAATAACCAAATTAGTTAACCAATGACACGGTGGCGTATTGGTTATATCTTTGATCCGTACACCAGATTCATGTTCAGGTTCGAGTCCAGTTTAGTACACTTATTTGCTATGTCATATAATGCATTTTTCGTGTTATTTCTATTATTCTACATTATTTGATTTAATTTAGTTCATTTTCCCTAGAAATACTAGGATACTCCTGCGATAGGTTGTCTATCTTTTAAATTAGATCTAAGATGTTTTAAATCTCCAGTGAGTGATGCAAATAAAATACATGTATTAAAAATATATATGGACAGACGTAAGAGTCGAACCAACCACACCAAAATTTCAAGATTTGAAGATAAACGCCTTAACCTCGCAGATATTCGCGAATGCGATGTGATACCAATTCAGCAATGAAATGGTATTGGTTTATCAACAGCAATATCACCATTTAACTTCGGAAACAGGAAACTAATTTACAGACATACGCGGAATATTCAAATATGCCAGTTCTTTCATTACGGACAATAAGAATCTATTAGTTTAGTTTAAACTTATTTATTTTACTTCGATTGTGAAGCAAGTTCTTACAACTTAGGCAAATCACGCTCGAAGTCTTCCTGATTAGAACCAGTACAAAACATATGCAGAAAAGTGTCTTGCTCAAGGACACCATTCATAGCCGTGGCGGATGATCGAACCCAAGACCCTCCGATCATGGGTTCGGTGCTATACCAAATCGCAATCGACAAAAGCACGTGAGAATAACATAATATAAATATGGCAACATGGTAAGACATAGTCCTACGTTATTATGTCCAAATATACTGATCTATTTAAACGTGTGTCAGGAACATATTTTAACATGAACATTAACTGTTTCCATTATAAACATGTCAACCAAAAGCCAGGTTTAACTATGGAACATAGGCAGTATATAAAATTCATCAACCATGTCTCAACCTGTTTCTTCCATTGTGCAACCTCTGATGTGTAATAGGCTTCATTCAAATAAGATCGAATTTCAATAATGATGAGTGCAATTAATATTGGCGATACTATTTACTGAAATAACATTAATAATAGGAAGAAAAACAAAACAAAAATAAACTTGACCATACTTTTTTGTGATAATGTATAAAAAAAATTTTTTTTGGGCCCAAGTCGCTTAGCAGATTTTACCTCTTATTTATTTTGAAATTTTGAAAGGACTATGCCTACTAAGGAAACACCATTCATACCAAAGTATGTTAATTTATGAATAAATATGGCTCATCAGTTATTTATCAACAATTATTAAAAAAATTCCTGTTACAACAATTTTAAATTAATGTAATGAAATAATGATCGATAACGGGCGCAATTACCACAAATATTGAATGAATTTAAAATATCCATACTCTATCTATACATATTTGAATAATAAAATATAAATAATGAGTATTTATCATTTACGTGTATGCTATCTTTAAATAAATTTAATGAATTGCATGCACCAAAATATGAATATTAAAAATAATTTAAATGTTCTCAATTTGATTTTAAATATAATATGTAATATTTGGATAAATCGTTTTTTTTATTTTCAGTCATTGCGTGTATTGAACCATTGGATCAAACTAAACATTTAACAATTGAAGCGCCTAAACTACAAAACAATATGTATCTGATTTGGCCAGCTCTTTAGTGTGTCTTATATATTTTGCTTATATAACTACTGTGTAAGTTTTTTTAAAGATTAAAATGAAAACTAAGAGTGCTAGAGAGCACACAAAATAAAATATATACAATTTTTAATGATTCAAGAGCCTTAACTCTCACACTTATCGTTAACGAAATTGAAATTGAAATTGAAATTGTCCAATATATTAGGTATAACGGTTATTCAACTACTGTGTAAGTTTGGCGAAAATCACATGATAACAGCGATGAGTGCTAGAGTGCACACAACGTCAAATAACGCGATAATAAACCTCAAGCACTGATTGTTCTGTTTTGTCCAATTCATGAACTTTTCCAAGATATTATAATTATATAATTATACACTGTCAAAATTTAATTATCCGATTTGACCAGTTAAAGAAATTGTCAGACCTACTATAACTAGATAACTACTGTGTAAGAGGTTATTTATGAGGGTTAAGATTTTAACAAACTTACGAGAATTTCATGTAACGATGCACCAAGCAATGCAGTTGCAGAAAAGAAGGAAATGACGGATAACAGACACAGAGATCACAATATTTCATCATTAAGCTTTTGGCTTAGATGAGTTAAAACATACCATTTATTTTCTCTCGTTGATAATGATAGGGATTTATACACACATCCTTGTGTTTCGCATTGAACGGAAACTCACAGACATCTATAGACCGTAGTTCATGATGACTACGCAAGTCTGGCCAGCGCCATATACGGCAAGAAATAACGTTGGGAAATCCCTTTCTATGCGCAGCCTGCAAACGACCATCTTGAGATCGAGGAATTGTCACACATTTACTTGATTCATCTTGACAATTTAAAGCTTTTTCCAAATCTTCTAATGAATTTTTCCTGTTTTTAAATTTCATTACAATCGACTCAACAGCTTTTTCTGTCCAAATTATCTCTCCATCGCCTTGCTTCCAGTGCATTAGTCGCTCAATTGTTTGATTTGAGGAGACTTGAGACCAACACTTAAGACTTGAGATTATTGAGGCCATACCCGTCTAAAAATACATAAAATATAAAAAAAATGTATAAAATCATAGGTAAACATAAGCAAACTAAGGCGAACAAAATATGTTTAAATGTTATCTTTAAAGCTTAAATCACCTTAATACATGCTCTATATTTTATAATAATTAAACACGACAAAGTTTATAAGTGTTCTGTCCTATGCATATTAGTATTGAAACACAAAATCCTATGATAGATTTTATTAACAAGATGTCCTTGTTTGTCCTAAATCGCTTACCTGTAACAGAGGAAGCAATGCTAAATAATTCAATCTTTGACATATTAGGGCCATACCGCATACATTTTAATTTGGTCAAAGATATTATCAAAAAAATACTACTTTGAAAGTCTGGTGGAAACTAAATGAAAAGTCGCACACTGACGATTTTGAAATTTCACTAATTTATCCTATTTTTGGCCCCCTTCTGACCCTTTATGAATATTAATTCTCTATTGCTATGCCTTTCAGAAACCAGATGTTTAACGTCATTTCAAACAACGTTGATGGCGATTGGAATTGTGTACATGACTTATCTCATCTCTTGGTTTGCTTATACTATCATGACACCCGATTGGCCGATTAAGTTGTGTTACCGTTCCCCAATCGTTACAATGTAAGTTTCTTTATATCGATTGTATTGGCTCGCTGCTCCAATAAATTTGCAATATAAACTCGAAATGATTGCAAATATTGTATCTCAACAATGATTTTACAAAATAAATATTTACAAAAATATCAAAATTAATAGTTGAAATAGTAAAGTGTAGTTATCACCGCAGTCAATGAGACCAGGGGCTAAATTAATGGATTTTATTGGCAGGACCATCCAACAACATTTTTGAAAGGTCTGAAAGAATTTTTAGAAATATCCAATCTTTGTGTTGTACATTTTATTGTTTATAGGTCCCATTAGCCTAAGGTTCTTTGAAATTACATAAATAACGCTGGAAAAATTATAGTCATTAATAACATTTTCACTCAAATGTACTTTATTTCTCAAATGCAACGTGCACATCAATTAAAATCTGAAAACAGTGTCCCAGCTCTGGCAACAATTGCATTAAATGCATTACTTTTTTTTTAATTAACTTATGGTTTCATCAATGAATATGCAGTATTAGGTCTAACTGCATGTTAGTACAAGTTGGAAAGCTGATTATTAATTATTATATATTATATATAATGTAAGATACACGGACTTAGCTCAAGTAAAATTACATGGGTCCGACACCGAAAGCAAATGTCGCAGATCTCGGACTTTCGGCTTTCTTGATACTCGATTTTCAATAATGCAACACTACTCCAGATCTCAAGATTAATTAAATCATTTCTGAAGTAGATAAAACCATAGAATATACTGTTTTCCCATAGTATTTCTATGTAAAAATCAATGTATCTGTTCTGGTCCCCAGTGATTCCTAGCTCTTGATTGAAACAAACTGAAACCCTCTATTCATCATTTTTTACTAACATATGAACACATGTTGCTGGTTTGTTCTTGAGAAAAACAAATCTTAAAGTTAACAATTGTTTCCCTTTTTGTTCCCTAAGTCTCTCTTATGGATATAAAACACTCTTTAAAAGACACAGCCGCAACTGTTATTACTGAAAAAAAATACTCTAGATCTAAAGATGATTAAAATAATTCGTAAAATAGATTGAATATACAGAATTAATCGTTTTCCATAGTATTCATAGTTAAAAATCAAATTATCTTCATTGGACCCAATGAATCCTAGCTCCTTCATCAAAACAAACTTGAATTCCTACTAGCAGGGAGCATTTAAACCAAATATGAATATGTCGGTTCTTGAGAACAAGATTTCTGGATATAAGAATTGAATTCCATTGTTATGACAAAATCCAGATAGCAAGATGATTAAGTAATTCCAAAAAAAATGATGAAAAAAAAGACTGTTTTGTTTTTCCGTATCCCGTAGTATTCCTAAGTAAATATCAATGTCACTTACCCTAGCTCCTTCATTTTTATGGGATGCCGTTTTACTATTTAACCATAATAAGTGATATCACTTGTTAGTTTTGAATAAGTGATATCACCACCTATTTGATAGGATTTCTCCAAAGAATGTATATATATTATACATTATTACATATTTTATATTATATACCCCCTCCTCCAAACACATGTTTAATGTGATAACCACTATGCATAAAAAGGTGGTGAGGGGGTCAATTTACAATGGCCATGGTAAAGTGACCTCACTCCTATCCCCCAAAATTTCTTAATTTCTTGCAGATTCATGAATGCTTAAACAAATTATGATCATATAACACAATGTCATATTTAATGTGATAATCACTAAACATAAAAAGATGGGGGGACGCGAGGTCACTTTACAATGACCATGGTAAAGTGATACCCACCCCCGCTACCCCCATTTTTTTTTTTTTAATTTTACTGTTGTGATGGATTTCTTGTAGATTTACGAATGCTAAAATAAATTATGATACAAAACACATGTTTAATGTGATAATCACTAATCATAAAAAGATGGTGGTGGGAGGATCACTTTAAAATGGCCATGGTAAAGTGACCTCTTCCCCCCCCCCCCCATTTTTTTTTTTTTTTTTAATTTAACTGTTATGATAAATTTCTTGTAGATTCGTGAATGTTCAAACAAATAATGATACAAAACACATGTTTAATGTAATAATCACTAAACATAAAAGGTGGTAAGGTGGTCACTTTACAATGACCATGGTTAAGTGACCCGACTCCCTTCACCCCCCCCCCCCAATTTTTTTTTTAAAACTTAACCGTTATGATTAATTTCTTGTAGATTCATGAATGCTAAACAAATTATGATCACATAACACATATTTAATGTGATAATCACTACACATAAAAAGATGGGGGGGGGGGGGGGGGGTCACACTTTACAATGGACATGATAAACTGATCCCCCTCCTCCCATTTTTTTTGAAAATTTAACTGATAGTATGAATTTCTTGTAGATTCATAAATGCTAAAACAAATTATGATCACATAACAAATATTTAATGTGATAATCACTAAACATAAAAAGATGGGGGGAGGGTGTGGGGGGGGGGGGGGAAGGTCACTTTACAATGACCATGGTAAAGTGACCCCTCTCCACTCTCACCCCCTACTCCCCCAAATAATTGTTGTTAAAAATTTAACTGACTGTTATGTATAATGTCATATATTGTATGACATGGAGAGATTTTATTCAAAATTATTTATCAAGAGCTGTATCCATAAACAATAATTAGTCATTAAACTAAGAAGAAAGTAACTGTATTGGTGATAAATTAGTGAGTCAATTTACTATAGTGGGTGGGGCCATTTTACTATAGCGGTAAAATGACCCCGGGGTCGTTTTACTATATAGTAATTTTACAGAGTGGTCAAAATACTATACAATACCGGCATTAGCCTCAATCAGTTTACGGCAAGTATTTCCACAGTCAAAATCTGAAACCATGAAAAAGTCGTATTTCTGGTTGCATGGCCAAAATATTAGGGTCAGTAGATAGGTATTTTATTGATTTTTATTTTATTGAAACATTATCTGTTCATGTAGATATTTGCTGTATATATTATTTAAAATATCATTAGTGTCATGTTTGCCAGATTGCAACACCACATCACGGTTCTTGTGTTTATGATTCGATTAAATATTTGATAACATATGAAAGTAAATTGTAAATTTTGTTTTAAATGCCTCTACCTCTACACGCATATATGTTTTTAATATAGGGTGATATTTAACAAACAGCATTTCAATAAAAAATAATCATTATTATCTCAAACTCTTTTTTTTATGTGACTAGAAGACACATATATATACATATTTATTACTTATTAAATGTATTTCTCACAATGACTAGAAATATTATATTTTAAAAAAGAAAAAAAAAACATTTCTTTCAGAGACTAAATTTGACATTTAAAATTACAGACCTATGGTGAGTATTTGAAATAAACAGAAATGTATCTAATAATTCCCTTTCTTATTTACAAAATAATAAATGTAAATAAAAAACAAATCTTATTAAATTAACACCTACGTGTACATAGTCATATGCATTGTACTATCTAACACGTAAGTGTTAAAAATAATTTTGTAATGGTGTCAACAAATATTAATGCAAAGGAAAATTCCATGATTCCTTTCTTATTTTTTTTTAAACATAAACATATATATTTTTTTATCTATTTTTTTTTGGATGAGGTCATGTATACGTTTAATTCCAATTGTTTTATTCATATAATAACAGCGTATAGTCTGCAAAAGTCCTGTGCTGCGTTTCACAAAATAACTTACGCCAAAAATCGCCGTATGTCAATTTGACAATTACTACGTTGTTTGTTCAATTTTTATCGACATTTAAAATAAATTTATTTCCAGAAAATATATCATTTTCTGCATTGTTTTAGCAATTTTGGATTTTTTTCGATTAATATTATAAATAAATGTTGGTTAACGTTTATGGCGATTTTTGTCGTATGTTTTTATTTTGTGAAACGCACCCGTGGTCCGCATTTTATTTTTTAATCTGCAGTCCAATGGTCATATCTAATGACGATTTTACGACAAAATGGACGCACCAATGAGATAAAGATATAATGTTATGACTTAATTATAATTACTTGAATTAACACTCTATAAATACTAACACAACAAGTATTTAGAGGATATAATTTCGTTTAAATGAATTTGATACGCCTTAATAAACTTTTATATCTTCATTGCGCGCCGAGTCCGAAATATTAAAAAATGTTATTATCAAAATGGCATTATTCATTATCTTAACTTCATTTCTAAGACTAAGATTAATTAGCTATAAATCTTGATAAATTAACTAGTTATCACCCGTGAATTGCCTTAAAATGAATTTAGCAAGTTATATTCAAATTAACTGAGTATAGCAAAATGAAGATTTTAATTATTTCTCTTTATATTAAATATTTCAAATTGAAATTAACAATAAAAACAATAACAGATGTGTAAGTTTGACGAAGATTCGATAAAAGAGATGAGTTCACACTATTATTCAAAAGATCTCTCGCCTTTTTAAAATATATGTTCTTTGATTCGTGTAACAGATGTTCTAAAATTATTACTATAATGTTCAAACAGCTTATATATTTTACAAAAAATATTTCGCTTACCTCTGTATGTGTCTCCTCTGTATGCTGTGTTAATGAACACATCAGCGCCAAAACAAATAATCTAAAATCTGTCACACGACAGGATATTTACGTCAACACTAATTATATAATTACTGCAACGTATGACACAATTGATTAAAAACTTGACAATATCCTGTACTTAATGTGTATATAATTTGCTCTATCAAAGTGAAACTTTTTGAATTTTAATGCAAATACGAAAATCTTGTTTTATGAGAAATCATTAATTTATGTACCACAAAATGTAGAAATAAACTATAACCTCGAGCAATAGTTCCATTGGTTGAGTTCAAATGGATTCGTGTATGCCTCAACAAATAAACACGAGTCGGGCTCATTAGCTCAGTCGGTAGTACGTGTAATTTTCAATCATGGGGCCGTAATTTCGGATCCCGCCCAGCCACAATTCCCGTGATGATTGATATAGACAGTGCGTCACATCGTTTCTCACCTTTGATTCAAGTGGGAAAGTTTATCAGTTACCTGTGGAGGTGGGTTTACTCGAGTACTGGTTAATCTTCTAGGATCCCAGGAACGAGAGGTTAGGCTAACTCACGGTCAGGGAACTCTGTCACAACGTAGAGTGATTCGCCTCGACAGTTTGTCACAGATTCACGTCGACAGTATTTATGTTTTGTAAATTTTGTCACAGTTGCTAGTCGATAGCGGGGACATAATCGCTGATATGTTTATATAATCAAACGTATAAAGTATGTATCTGACATTTTGGGGAATATAGTGTATTATAAGTAAAATACGATCAAATTGAACATCTGATTATGAATATTTCTTCAAGTTTAAATTTTTTAAAATGTCACAGGTTTATGACGACAGGGTAACAGAGGCGTGTCGATCCTTATTTTAATGTCACGGATTCAGTGTCGATAGTTTTAACATTGTAGAATAGTGCAATTCTACGCCAATATTGCCATTTACACTTCGAGTCTCGTACAGAGGCTGTCCGGCATATAGTTTTAGAGCATTGTTATTATGTTACGGATTAAGTCTGTGAAAGTTAGAACCGACACACGGAAGCAAAACAATACCTCGGTACTTACAACCCAATAGCAATAGTCGTGTTTCGTGAGACTTCCGCTGGTAGTTTTAAACTCTACATATAACGAATCATTTCAGGGAAAAATTGTCACTTTTTATACGTATTTCCGTGTTAACGTTTTGAGTGATGTATTTATCCAGCTCATCGATTGAGTCATGTCTTGTTCTCAATTTACTGCCCAAGTTTTTCAAACTTTTCTGGATTAATAAAACATAACACATATGGTCACGTTAGATTCTTTTTTTTTTATGAAATAATAAAACAAAGTTTACACAAAAACTATCATGATCTGCAGGGGAAAACATGAAAAACAAGTTAGGGTAACGTGAATACCCGCAAGTATACTTAGGATACTGGAGATGTGCTTATTTACACATGTTAATAAATCGTACATTTGACCCACACTCACAAAAAAACAAATCTTGTATTTATGTGTTTTATACGTTTTATATGAGTATATGGTCATTTGAAGGGAATATATGTTGTAATGTTATCTTATATATAAGCCCTACTCAGCAAAAAAAAACAACGTCCCTCTTTTTTATAACTGATGTAATTCTGTCTTTGTTTCATGCCCAATGTTCATGTGTTTTTTACCCTGGCGATGTTGAGATCATATGCACCGTGTACATAGCACTTAGTGCCCAGAACATTCATTTCCTCTTTTTCCATGTGCACATGTAGTCGACAGGTTTTGCAGTCCACGTCATACGATTTATGCAATAGAGGCCGATTTGATTTTTTTTTAAGATTTTCACAGTTTTTCAACATGCAACGGATTTCTGATACGGATGCAATAAAATGATAGTGGGTGGGGTAACGGCCATGGTGGTCGCATTCCAGTTATGGTGTTGTCGCAAATATAATGAGCGACTTGAGGCACGTTTCCGATAAACCTGAACTGTTTACAGTCGCAGCAATCTCGTAAACGGTAAACCTGGCGCGACAAAAACCGGACCTGAACGTTGACGTACTAACGTTAGTGTCTGTTGCCAGCTACCTTCGCTGCTGGGCTGCATGGCGTTTCAGTACAGACTTTTCGTTACAGTTTGCGTCGTAACTCCCAACTAATCAGAGTAGCGCCCATACACTAGTACTGGTCAAATAATGACCCGACGTCACATCGCTGCCATGTTTTTATGCGACCGACGTCATCTGAACTGGAGCTAAATGGCAGCCCATGTTCACCAGGCAATACTTGACCCAGGTCAATGTTTTCACATGGCCGGAAGTTTCCCTTGATCCTTGCAAAAATTAAGAATATCTGGGTCATAAAAATGATAATCTCTGTGATTTGGCTCAGGCGTTGCTACGGTGATCGAGTAATTTTCAAAATGCATTGGTTTTGCGTTACGTACGTCGAGACGCCGTTAAATTATTGAATACATATGTACCTGCAAATGGTAGATTGACAAATTTTTACTCAAACTCGATGACCTAAACGTTACATAATGAGTGTCTGATAGTTTGTGATTTTTTTATTTTGACAACCCCCCCCTCCCCTAACCCAACCCAACCCACACACACGCGCTCGCGCACACACACGCACGCACGCACGCACTCACGCACACACACCGACTTCCCTGTGGTATCACTATAAAAATGTTCGTGCTAGCCAGACTTAGCGAAATGATATCTCCGTAAATGGTTGAATGGTTTTGGTACATGCCTCATTTCAGTTTTTGTCCAAAGACACATGCATAGGTAAGACATTATTTGACTAGTAGAAAATTCCACATAACTTCTGACCGGTTTAGATAATCTATTTTTCTCTTCCTGGAACGATGTCATCGGCAGAGGAAAGAAGTTAACATCTACTGACAGTCATGACATTTAATGTTAAATGAAATGTTTTATTTTTGAAAATCTTAGCTGTTTCATCACAATACAGCGAGGAATCTTAGACAAAAGATATGTCCATTTTTGCTAATAGTGTCGACTAGAATCTGTGACCCTGTAGAGAAGAATCTGTGACATTAAATCAACATCGACACAAACCTGTGACACGTGAAGCTTTTTTCAAACGGAATTTCTCACATGGTATTAGTAAAAAGCCAATTAGTTATAACTCTTTTTAAAAAAAAAATACTTAAACAACAGTTATAAATGATGTTTTGCAATGATTAATGTTTTTATTGACAATTTCATCTCTGCTTTCATTTTACATACATATTTAGCGAGGATTTATTAATTCTTGTGTTTTAAACATTTACAAATTCACACATGATTGTTTGGAGTATTGAACATACTAATTAATATCAGGTGATACTCAATGTTGTAAAAAGGTTAAAACTTACAGCTGTATCCAGTAAATATTGACTTTATATATCAAAGTATGCCGTGTTTTCCCGCATCAGATCGACGTGAATCTGTGACAAACTGTCGACGCGAATCACTCTACGTTGTGACAGAGTTCCTTGACCGTGTAACTGGTCGTCTTTAAGCCATCGGTAATGCTGTGGGTTGGCAGGAAGGTAGGTAGGTGGATAGGTATGGTTTTGGTAGATAGATAGGTAGGCAAGCAGACGGGCAGGCGGGCAAGCAGGCAAGAAGGTAGACATAAATTGTGACGAGAGAGAGAGAGAGAGAGAGAGAGAGAGAGAGAGAGAGAGAGAGAGAGATTTATGAAGTTTAATTTTATTACATAGTTACGTTGTGTGTGTGTGTTTACTTTGCATTATAATTATCGCAGGCATACCAAAGCTGTCAATTGCATATCACTTTCACGTGAAATGCTTTACTCTAGTTATACAGATTCGGTAATAATATATTGCGGCATGTGTACTTCTAGGTAATATAATCTTAAGCTTCATTTGATGATATCTTTAGAATTAACCTTGACTATATAGTATATTTGATAATAACGCGAAAAGACAAATTTGCCTTTAAACGCTTTTATTAAAGAAACACACACATATAACAATGAGATAATTAAAAAGTACCCGGTGAATAATACTTAAGTATATATGCAACTTATAGATAAATATTTAACATAATCATGAAACACATTAACAAGTATGAATACATTTAATTCTATTATCATAAACATTTATCATTTTAAAAATAAAAAATAGTTTACTTTATCTTAACCAAGTTTTATTCTGTAGTTTTGTTTAACTTATACAATAATGAACAAGTGCCAATCAACAAGTAAAAAAGTCACTTAAAACAATAATTATGGTCTTGTCCTGTAATTTTCAATTACTAAAAGCTATACGTTTTTGTAGCACCATATTTTACATGTTTATTTCATCAATTGCTCGTAATGATAGTAAATAAATTTGCTTCTCATAATATACTTAGTTAGACACAGCTAATTGACGCATGTTCACTTATTGCCATCGCCATCAACCGCCATTTCACCTCTTGTTACTTTTAATAGGAACAGTTTTCTTGTAACGAGTAAATTCGTCTGTCAAATACTGGGCTGCTGATATCATGAACTGCTTTTTAAGTTGTCTGGCCTTCCTGTGGTAGAAACAGAGCTAAAATTTGAAACAAGCATCAGTTTACTGTGCTTTTTTCTGATTTAATAATGCACTGAAAAACAAATTGCATTATCAAGGCCCGTGCATACAATCACAGCCCCACAGCAGAACAAAATGTCAAAAAATTAAGATTCAAATCTATTAAACAAGCAAATTGCCATATTTATTTATAGAAATAGTCAGTTTTAATGATTATTTGATAGAAAGTGTTACGTGATCACATTTATTATACATAATTGTATGTTTACAGAGTTTTATGAAAATGTAAGATTTTAATTCACATACTCAAATCATTGATGGATTTATGTTTTATTTTCCCAGTACTTCAACTTATCTATTAGCCTATTGTTAATATGGCAAAGCACCACCAAAATAATTAAATATAGTCAAAATCTAATGCCTACTGTGTTCAACTGCTTAGTCAATATAACTATGGGTTGAGTGTGTATCTTTTTTTTTTATTGTTAATTGTATGTTGTTGTTGTTGTTGTTGTTGTTGTTGTTGTTGTTGTTGAGTGTGTGTGTGTGTGTGTGTGTGTGTGTGTGTGTGTGTGTGTGTGTGTGTGTGTGTGTGTGTGTGTGTGTGTGTGTTTGTATACCTTACTGACCGAGGTATTTTGGGGTGCGAAAATGGGTGACAACTTTAAGGATTAGGAATAAACTTGAGAGCAATTCATTTTCTTGCAGACTGGAAAAAAACAACACAGTTTGTACACGAGAAAATTTATATTGAAAATTGCGGTCCTCTGGATAACTGTTTTGGCAGTCTCGTTACCACCAGAACAGGGAGTTTCCCATCCGCACATCAAACATATGAAAGATACTTATATATCAATAAATATATAATAGCGAATTATAATAGTTGTACTTTCGAAGAAGACAATTTTTGAAATGTTGATAATAAAAATAATACGCCCCTGGGACGGGGCTTAATTTGACCACAGGCCATAATCTGAGGTCATAATCCAGGTCATAAAAATGAGAGAGTGTTGTTGTAGTAAGCCCCTGTAAATGTGTTATGAATGCTCTGTTCTAATTAGTTCTAGGGGAGGGGAGGATGTAATTTACTTCAATATGTTTAACAACTATCAGATGTATTAAGAACTGGATTTCAAACCCAAAACCTCATGCACTGCTAATTAAAATGTGAGTGAGAGTGGTCAGAGGCGACATATACTCCCCCACCCCCTCCACACACACACCCATACCCATAAAAGTTGTATTAAGAAAAACATAAATGATCTTTTAAAAATGAACATCCAATGGAATTTAAATAACATGCATGACAAGTCAAAACGTGAGGAAGAAAATGGGGCAGGAGGCGGTACGGGGTCTTAACCCGGAAAATGTTGATATTGAAAACAATAAATTCTGCATTCTTTTAAGTTTTTAGGGTAAAAAGTTGTCATTTATTCCAGATGTTTCGTATTTTGTTACATTAAGACATTTTTATAAAAATAGTGTGTGTGTGTGGGGGGGGGGGGGGGGTGCAATATATATGCCCCCCCCCCCCCCACCCCTCCCCCTTTTATTTTCCCCAAACCCAGATTTTACGACTATGATACACTGTCTGTTGTACGTTTAGCAGTAGTAATAGTTTAGCCACACCTTTTCTTCCATATCTGCGGTATTTGCTTACCGATTGGATTTTCGATATAGTTTATAATGCTCTGTTGTTTATCATTAGCTCCGCCTCTCATCTGTTAACGCCCACACACTATAAAGAACGTAACGCAAAAATGTTTTGTTGTGTGCTAGAAAATTTGACTTGACCTTCTGGGTCGGATAAGCTAAGTTATGTTACATGTGACAGGTTACAGCAATCCCATGCAGTTAATTCGCCCGTACCATGCGCGTATGAGCGTTTTTATTATTGTGTTGTGGTGGTGGTGGTGGTGGAGGGGGGGGGGGGGCACCTGAGGAGAGAGTGTTTGAGGATTTATGAGAAAGTATATGCTGGCCCCCACAAGCCTGGACATTTGGGGGACATCCACACACACCCGGCTCCTTCGCCTATACGCCTATGCGTACTATCTACCGATATGCATTCATACTGGGATTTTAACTACTCTGCCGAATCTCGTGTAAAAGGAACTAGTGTTGATGCGATTAAATATAGTGTAATAGGTGTATATTGCAAATTATCATTGCGGCGAAAAGTGGGAAATGTTGTTGTATACCGTGTTAATCATTACTTTAATAAACCATCGTGGCTGTCGCGTTTCAAGAACAGCAATTATTTGATGTTCCAAATGAAAATAATATAAATGTGTGACTTGTAAAAGCGTCATTCACATTCCCAATATATACAGGATTATTTTTAGAAATAACAAAAAGAAAAGGAAAACATATTTAATTATATAAAGTGATTTACAAGCAACAATTAAAACTGGATATTACAAGAAATTTGGTAAGTTATGTATGCTTTATTGATTGATTGAATATTTTCGAGTCATTTTTATGCCATCGAGGGCTAACAGACGATCAGTTAACCTAACCACTGTTTCCTAGGTTCAACCAGTACTCGAGCACACCCCATCTCAGCAAGTAACTGATAAGTTTTCCACTTGAATCAGTGGTGAGAGACGAATGATAATGAGACACAATGTCGTATATCAATCATCAGGATTCGAACTCACGACCCCTAGATTGATAGTCAGACGTGTAACCGACTGAGCTAATTGGGCCCGGCTTGTATGCTTTAAAGGTGACATGTATCTATTATATATTCAATAATACCAGGTAAGCTTAATAACAAATATGTGTTTGCGCCTTTTCAAAAATTCAAATTTCTGATTGTCTTTGAAAGTAAGAGTAACATAATAAATGAAAGAATAAATTAGTTCTCAATAGTTTGCTGTGTATCACTATGTCGTCTTATTAGACCATATTGGCCCATTTCTTTAAACGAATTCGGAACACTACGTATATGAATTATTTACAGCAGATATGAACACATATGTTTGATTGGTTTTTGAGATGAAAATATCCATATGAAAGTCCATGGGGAGGGGCCGATTTTGATCCTAGGGTCATACATTTCAAACACCTGAGAAAAAATGATAAGTTATACAACTGTTATAATGTGTATATTCATTACATAGTTTTGGGTAACAATACTGTTTATTATATCATGCTTAGTATTTAAATTATCAAAAACTGCTATTTTTAGAACTATAAAGAATTGTTTAATAATTTGTAATGTAAACTAATACAAAATGGATATAAATCGAGTGGCGATAAAGTATAGATTTTGATTGTTATTTACATTCAGATATAGTTTTTGTGAAATGTTTTACAAAATACATAAAAATGTTACAAACTGAATGTAAGCATATTTTACATAACAGATATATGATAGCAATAATGCTTAGTAATTAACAGACGACAAACAGTCTGATAACATCAACATGGAAGCGGTATTCGTTCTGCACATTAGATGAAATAAAAGTTCATTACAAGAAGTGTTTATTACATGTGGTTGTGTCGATTAGCCCGAAGCCTATTCGGAGACGGTATAAATATAATACCGATTATGTATGAAATAGGAGAGAGATGTAAAGCAAAGAGGAGAGCGATATAAGAAATAACAATTTAAGTGTTGTGTTTTTTTTAGATGTGATCATATTTACATAAAACGTACAACATGCATTGTGACGTTGATATTCGTAATACAGCATAGAATACTGGACAATTATAGTAGACATGTTACACGGATGTTGAGTCAGGACATGTTTACATTGTTATCAATACTCAAATTATTTTTATAAAAATTTTAGTTACATGGACACTACCTATATCATTAATTTAATATTATAAAGCAAAGTAAGCAGCATTATTACTGTCATTTAATTGTAAAGTGAAGACATCGCATGTTGTTTTACTAAATAATTAAGTGAAAAAGGGTCAAAAAGAAAAATCCAGAAAAATGAAAATTTGAAAAAGACATAAAGTGTGGACTGAGTGCAATAACTGTTGTCTTTTTAAAACGTCAGTAACCAGTGTGACTTCCGTTTTTACGAATGCATTCCTGGATACGTCAGCTTCTATGAATTTACGTAACGTTGAAGGAGCGTGTTTGGAATACATTGTCATTCCAGCAGAAGTGCATTTCGGAGGCCGTTTGATGTTTAAACCTGTCCCTCAATTCCAATTCATTCCATACGTATTCTATGTGATTCAGGCTCGAAGATACAGAAGCATAGTTTCAATACAGAAACGCACACTTCCATTTCGTTCCGATTTAACGTTTCAATTCGTTGTTCTTATTAAGTAGGAGCAGGACTAAAATTTAGTCACGCTATTTTAAGAATTCATACCTATGTAAATATATATTTGTATTATAAATACGCTTCAAAAAGTAATGTTATATTGTTTAGTAAGTCAAACTTAAAAAAAAAACAAAGTTATTTTTCTACCTTGTCGAAACATTCTGATTACGGCCATTTTAAAAATTAACTGGATCTCGCGAGACTTCCATTTCCATATTTGGTTTGTTTACTATGATTGTTGTTTACGAATGAAAATCTGACGTATGGCGGGAAACACACGCAACTCGCATAATATTTATAAACCAGTTGGTAGGACGCCAAAAGCATCTTTTCCGTCACAAATGAGGCTTATAATGTTTATGTTCTTCTTTAAGCTGGATTCCGAAGCATTGTTTCTCTAAAACTCTTGGTAAACAGTGGTTGAAAATTAGGTCCGGCATTTATTTTTTTCTTTACTACGATTTCCTTATTTGGTAGACTCTTTAGCTCCGCCTACAAATTTTAGCCGAAAGTATCTGAATGTTAAAGGAAGTGTACATTTTATTTCGATTTACCGCAACTCGATTAGGAGGTTTTGAATAACAGTTAATTAAACCCACAAAAACGTTTTACAGATTATGTAAACGGCTACAGGTTAGAGATAAACGATATATTGTAGCAACCATAATGTTTAATAGCCGCTAAAAATGTCAAAGTACGTGAAAACTTTGCGGAAGTGAATAGCTTCTGCGCTGCTCCATTACAACCATATGCATCGTTTTACTACTGTGACAAGAGGATATCGAGTCAAAGGTAGTAATATTATTTCTAGCATTGCTACTAGTTACGCATGTATTGCAAATGACTTCGTGCCCATAGCGGTCTGAAAGCTCTGTGGTGCGCTGTCGGAATTTGACCAGTGTATGAGTGTATGACTGACGAGCACGAATTGGAACACCTGGCTATTTAATACCGTTGGACCGGTAAATATGTAACAGTTGATAAATCGTTGGTCCACCGTTAAAATATAGCGGTCCATCGATAGAAATATAGCGGTGCATCGTTATAATATAGCGGCTGACCGATAAAATATAGCGGCGCACCGATATAATATAGCGGTGCACCGGTATATTACGTTGACAGATATATTATAACGGTGCAACTGTATTTTTATCGGTGTACCGTTAAAACAAACATATCGGTGGACCGATATAATAACGGTGCACCGGTACCGGTGATCTACACCATAGGTTTACGGTCGTCTGTGCATAAAAACCGTAACGCTAATGAGTGCTGCTTGCAGGTAAAAAACGATAACTTAGATGAGTCCATGTACGTAATAGCGCGATGAGTACGTAACGCTGTTGCATATACACGACCAGGGGTGTAATTCACTAACCATTCTGAAGAATATTCTTGGACTTAAAATCAAAATATAATTTTTAAAAATAATCAAGAGACCATTATTTGAGGCCAACAGTTGCAAGCATGTAGGGTAGGACACCTGATATATATAGTCAAATATATTCTCACAATTATTCTATCTGTCATTGTAAACTTGATTACCTAAATTATGAAATTTTGATTTTGGAGCTCAAGTCTTAGAATATTCTAAAGATACTGACCCCGTATTGCCACAAGAAATCTATCTATTTTTACGTGCCAAAATAATACTAGTATATTAAAAAGGGATTTCCTAACTTGGGCTACGCGCCCAGGTTAGACTAAAATAGATTTCAAGTTTAAAAGTGCAACATATTTTTTGACATATCAAATGATTTCATTTTGATTTCAAGTTGATCCGTTTTGCACAGTCCTTGCCAAATTGAACCTGATTATCCATATCCAGAAATGGAGACTAGGTTTTTTCGAAAAAAGACGTCCTTCGCCCGTTTGTAAATAATTGCTTCAAACGACATCTCCTCATGCTCCAACACCACACGGCAACGGAAAGAGAACACTTAGAAAATCTTCTTGCCAGAAACTACTTCGAAATAATTTCATAGAAATGTGTTCAAGCAATCATGATTCATAAAAATACAATCGCTGCCAACGGGCAGGGCTGGGTTTTCTTATATGGCTATTGTAAAATCTTCTCGTCTGAAACCACTAACAAATCTTGTAATAGTTTGACCGAAATATTCCTTGGGTGACCGTCTACCGAGATTGTTCAAGAGTAGCAATTCGTTAAAAACATGGCCGCCATATTTCTATTCGTGTGTAGTTATACCCGACCATGATACAGCGATGTTTAATTAGTACAGATATAAAAAATCTTTTAGTCAGAAACTACTGGCTCGATTTTGAAATAATTTCACAGAAATGTTACTTTGGTGAACCTCTACCAAGTTTGTTCAATCAATAATGATTCGTCAAATAACATGGCGGCCATGGTTTTGGGTAAGTTTACTATATAAGCTATAGTAAAATATTAAAACATCTTCTGGTCATAAACTACTGTCTCGATTTTAACATAATTTCAAAGAAATGTTCCTTGTGGGACCCTCTATCAAGTTTGTTCAAGCCATCTTGATTCGTTGTAAAACATGGCCGACAGGTGGCGGGGCAAGTCGAATTACTAAAAACTAAAAAAAATCTTCTTGTCAGAAAAAAAATGGCTCGATTTTAAAATAATTTCACAGAAATGTTCCTTGGGTGACCCTCTACCAAGTTTGTTTAAGCCATTTTGATTCGTCAAAAAATATGGCGGCGAGGAGGTGGTGTTATTTGGCTATATAAGCTATAGTAAAAACTTTAAAAAATCTTCTTGTCAGAAACTACTGGATCGATTTTAATATAATTTCACGGAAATGTTCCTTATGTGACCCTCTACCAAGTTTGTTCAAGCCATCTTGATTCGTTAATAAACATGGCAGCCATGAGATGGGGAAAGTTATCTATATAAGCTATAGTAAAAATTTAAAAAATCTTCTTGTCAGAAACTACTTGCTGGATTTTAAAATAATTTCACCGAAATGTTCCTTAGGTTACCCTCTACAAAATTTGTTCAAGCCATCTTGATTCGTAAAAAACATGGCGGCCAAGGGGAGGGGCAAGTTTAAATAGTAAAAATTTAAAAAAATATTCTTGTCAGAAACTACTGGCTCGATTTTAAAATAATTTCACAGACATGTTCATTGGATGACCCTCTACCAAGTTTGTTCAAGCCATCTTGATTCGTCAAAAAACATGGCGGCCAGGGGGAGGGGTTAGTTGACTATAAAAGCTAAAGTAAAAACTTTAAAAAAATCTTCTTGTCAGAAACTACTGACTCGATTTTAAATTAATTTCACGGGACTGTTCCTTTGGTGACCCTCTATCAAGATTGTCCAAACCATCTTGATTCGTCAAAAAACATGGCGGCCATGGGATGGAGAAAGTTTACTATATAAGCTATAGTAAAAACTTATAAAATCTTCTTTTCAGAAACTACCGGCTCGATTTTAAAACAATTTCATGGAAATGTTCCTTTGGTGACCATCTACCAAGTTTGTTCAAGCCATCTTGTTTCGTAAAAAAACATGGCCGCCAGAGGCGGGGCAATTTTAATTAGTAAAAACGTAAAAAAATCTTCTTGTCCGAAACCACTAACTAGATTTTAAAATAATTTCACAGAAATGTTCCTTTAGTGACCCTCTACGAAGATTGTTCAAGCCATCTTGATTCGTCAAAAATCATGGCGGCCATGGGATGAGGAATGTCTACAATATAAGCTATAGTAAAAACTTAAAAAAATCTTCTTGTCAGAAACTTCTGGCTCGATTTTAAAATAATTTCACAGAAATGTTCCTTTGGTGACCCTCTATCAAGATTGTCCAAGCCATCTTGATTCGTCAAAAAACATGGCGGCCATGGGATGGAGAAAGTTTACTATATAAGCTATAGTAAAAACTTAAAAAAATCTTCTTGTCAGAAACTTCTGGCTCGATTTTAAAATAATTTCACAGAAATGTTACTTGGGTGACCCTCTACCAAGTTTGTTCAAGCCATCATGATTCGTCAAAAAACATGGCCGCCAGGGGGCGGGGTAACTTTAATGAGTAAAATCTTTAAAAAAAATCTTCTCAGATATTACTGTCCCGATTTTGACCCTCTACTAAGTTTGTTCAAGCCATCTTGATTCGTCAAAAAGCATGGCGGCCATGGGGCGGCGCAAAGTTTAATTAATATAAACTTAAAAAAAATATTCTTGTAAAAAACTACTGGATGGATTTTAAAAATGTTCCTTGTGTGACCCTCTACCAAGTTTGTTCAACCATCATGATTCGTCAAAAACATGGCCACCAGGGGGTGGGACAAGTTCAATTAATAAAAATCTTCTTGTAAGAAACTACTTGCTCGATTTTAATATAATTTCACTCAAATGTTCCTTGGGTGACCCTCTACCAGGTTTGTTCAAGCCACCTTGATTCGTCAAAAAAACATGGCGGCTATGGGGTGGGGTTAGTTTAGTATATAAGCTATCGTAAAAACTTAAAAAATCTTCTTGTCAGAAACTTCTGGCTCGATTTTGAAATAATTTCACGGAAATGTTCCTTAGGTGACCCTCTACCAAGATTGTTCAAGCCATTTTGATTCGTCAAAAATCATGGCGGCCATGGGATGAGGAATGTTTACTATATAAGCTATAGTAAAAACTTAAAAAATCTTCTTGTCAGAAACTATTGGCTCGATTTTAAAATAATTTCACAGAAATGTTCCTTGGGTGACCATCTACCAAGTTTGTTCAAGCCATCTTGATTCGTCAAAAAACATGGCGGCCATGGGGTGGGGTTAGTTAACTATGTAAGCTATAACTAAAACTTAAAAAAATCTTCTTCTCAGAAACTACTGTAGTACTGTCTCGATTTTAACCTTATTTTTACAGAAATTTTCCTTGTGTGACCCTCTACCAAGTTTGTTCAAGCCATCTTGATTCGTTAAAAAGCATGGCCGTCAGGGGGCGGCGCAATTTTAATTAGTAAAAACTTAAAAAAATATTCTTGTCAGAAACTACTTGCTGGATTTTAAAATAATTTCACAGAAATGTTCCTTGGGTGACCCTCTACCAGGTTGTTCAAGCCATCTTGATTCGTCAAAAAACATGGCGGCCAGAAGGTTGGGTTGGTTGACTATATAAACTATAGTAAAAACTTAAAAATCTTCTTGTCAGAAAGTACTGGCTCGATTTTAAAATAATTAAAAACAAAAGTTCCTCGGGTGACCCTCTAGCAAGTTTGTTCAAGTCATCTTAATTTGTCAAAAAATCATGGCGGCCAGGGGGTGGGGTTAGTTTACTAAATAAGCTATGTTAAAAACTTAAAAAATCTTCTTGTCAGAAAGTACTGGCTCGATTTTAAATTAATTTCACACAAATGTTCCTTGGGTAACCCTCTACCAAGTTTGTTCAAGTCATCTTAATTCGTCAAAAAAAAAACATGACGGCCAGGGAGTGGGGTTAGTTTACTTAATAAGCTATATAAAAAACTTAAAAGATCTTCTTGTCAGAAACTACTGCCTCGATTTTTAATAAAATTCATAGAAATGTTCATTGGGTGACCCTCTTCCAAATTTGTTCAAGTCATCTTGATTTGTCAAAAAAACATGGCGGCCAGGGTGTGGGGTTAATTTACTATAAAAAATCTTCTGGTCAGAAACTACTGGCTCGATTTTAAAATAATTTCACAGAAATGTTCCTTGGGTGACCCTCTACCAAGTTTCTTTAAGTCATCTTGATTTGTTAAAAACATGGCGGCAAGGGGGTGGGGTTAGTTTACTATATAAGCTACAGTAAAAAATTAAAAAATCATCTGGTCAATAACTACTGGCTCGATTTGTTCAAATCGTAGTGATTCGTCAAAAAACATGGCGGCCAGGGGTTGGGGCTATATATAAACTATAGTAAAAACTTAAAAAATCTTCTTTTCAGAAATCACCTGATCAATTTTCAAACAATTTCGTAGACATGTTCCTTTGGTGACCCTTTACCAAGTTTGTTCAAGCCATTGTGATTTGTTAAAAAAAAATTGACCGTCACAGTGAGGTGCTAGTTTACTATATAGGCAGCTATAGTAAAAACTTCAAAAGCCTTCTTGTCAGAATCTTACTAACCCGATTTCAATGTATTTTCGCTGACATTTACCACGGGTGAACCTCTACCAAATTTGAACTCTTCTACGCATCTGTTACATCTTCAAAACAAATAACAATTCTTGCCCATCTCGTTTTTCTGGAATTTAGAGTGTAACATGTATTATATAATCTACTTAAGTTGGGAGACTCAAGGTCAGTCAGGTGAGCGATATAGGGCCATCTTGGCCCTTCTTGTTTTACATTTCGTATCGGCAACTGTTCATTACTCAAACCACATAAGTACTGTTAATTATTGATGCCATTGTTAACATGGTTTAAACTCGTGGTAAAAGGTACGACCAGTATAATGATAAAGCATAAAATACGTTACATCACATTGCGTCGGTCATATTCGGAAATTAAGGCATGGTTTGTTGAAAATATCAAAATAATCTTGCTGGCTGCTGTCCTTGAGTTAAGACTATGGACACTGGGTTCGACTCCTAGGAGATTAATACACACGTCTTCAATACCATAGCTTTAGAAACATGTATCTTATTTAACCCCCCCCCCCCCCCCCCCCCCCCCCAGTCCCCAAGTATTTGGGGTGGCATATAGTAATCGCAGAGTCTGTCCGTCCGTCTGTCCTTCCGTTCGGTATTTCGTGTCCGGCCTGTAACTTTGTCATGCATAAATGGATTTTGTTGATACTTGCTACAAATGATCGGGCGTGAGTTTAGTTTAAACATATTGTATTGCCAAATAAACACATATTACAATATTTATCATGCATATAAGTCAAATACAATTTAAGGCAAAAGGGTCTGGCCACAAGTTCTCTCAACATTAGATTCGGCCATTCCCTTTCAACTATATTTTGCAATTTTTAACGATGGTTAAGATATATTACATTCCTGGCAAGTAAATATGAATGACATAAAGTGTAGTTAATGAGAAAGTATACATGCGTACTCACGCAAACACACACGGACACACGCACGCACGCACGCAGCACGCCCGCACACATACGCACACATACGCACACACGCCCGCACACACATATATACACAGACGTTCACATGCAAACATACATACACGCACACACATATGAATGTATGTTGAGTTATTTACTGAAAAGCGGGAATGATTTTATTTTTTGCTTTTTTTTAAAATGAAATTAAATATTAAATTATTAGATAATATTCACACACACACACACACACACACACACACACACACACACACACACACATATATGTATATAAAGCATTATCTAGTTGGTCACTGATATTCACGCGATCGGCTATGGTGTGGTAGCTGTTACAGAGTCAGGGGAGAAAAACAAAATACTATAACGAAATTCATTATTGGAATCTTCTGGATTCGTGAATGAAAGTTTGAACACTTTCGAAGAGATATGTTTTCTTCATATGAATGATCGTCTGATCCATATAACAGCTTTTTGACATTGAGTGGATGGAACAACCTTGTGTTTTGAAATAATTTAATTCTTTGTTGTACAAAAAGAATGCAGTTAAAAAAGTAATGTTCAGCATCTTCCACTCCATGCGTACAGATACATGTTGGATAATTTTCTATATGATTAACGTAAAGATCATGATTTAAGTTACTACAATTATTTCTTAGTCTTGCATGCTGTGCAGATAATATTTGTATACCATAGTTAAAGTGTTTTGGAACTATAATTGGATGAAAATAAGTATTTATAAGGTTTCGTTTATATATTGATAATGATGGTGCTTCCCTTAAAGCAACTGATAGTTTATTCCACAACGAAACTGTTAATGGAATGAAAGAATTTGCAAAGAGCTCAGTTCGTCTGGTAATGATATAAAGATCTTGGGAGTTTCTAAGATCGTATGTTGTTCTAATACTAACTGTATCGGGAAATAAATCTATTAAGTAGTTTGGTGTCATACCATGTTTTATTTTGTATGCCAATATCAAGTTTTGATACTTTCTTCTGTCTGACAGAGATAACCAGCCAATTTCTTTATATAATTTTGAAATGGATATTGATCTTGTTGTACCAGTAACAATTCTGACAGCTTCATGTTGATTTTTTTCTAAGCTGTCTTTCTCGTAGCAGGTACAGTTATCCCACACTACCGAGGCGTATTTTAAAATTGGGCGATAAATGATATATAAATTTGATTAAGAGAGTCCCTACGTATTTTAAATTTAACTGTTCTCATCATGCCAAGAATTTTGGATGCAGACTGTATTATGTATTCAATATGAGCGTGCCATTTACCATTATTACTGATTGTAAGGCCCAAGTGTTTGTGATTTTCAACAAATGTTATAGGAATATTTTCAAACAATAGTGATGGATTACGAAATTTTTATGATGTGAATAATATTGCTTCAGTTTTCAAGGGATTGAACGTAACTAACCACTGATTTGACCAAGCAGATAACATAACTAGATCGTGATTTATTATACCTTCAAGATCTGATATATTTGTAGCAGAGCTCGTTAAGGAAGTGTCATCTGCAAATAAACGTGCAAGACTTAATAAATTGTCTGCTATAACATTTACGTAAATTAGAAATAGTAATGGACCGACCAGGACAGACCCCTGCGGTACACCAGCATTGACGGACATTGTATGAGAAGAGGATGTGCCGACAAATACCTTTTGGCTCCTACCGGAAAGATAGTTATTGAACCAATTTAAGATTTTGCCATTTATACCGTATTGTTGCAATTTGAATAGAAGGCCTTTGTGCCAAACACGGTCGAATGCTTTAGAAATATCACAGAAGACCATACAAGTGTTAAGTTTAGAGTCAGTTGAATTAACAATTTGGTGGTATATGTCGATTAATTGGTATATAGTGGAATGACCAGTTAAAAAACCTGATTGTCTAGAATATATAAGATTATCAGAGATAAGGTAATTATATATATATACTTATACACACAACGTTCCATAAGTTTACCAATACAACTTAACAGGGAAATAGGTCTGTAATTACTTACACACGATGAATCGCCTTTCTTATAAAGGGGCATAACAAGTGCATGTTTCCAGTTACATGGAAAAGATTCCTCGCGAATAGACTTATTAAATAAAATACATAAAGGTTTTGAAATTGTATCCTTGGTTAGTTTTAAAATTCTGTGACTTACTAGGTCTGGCCCTACAGCTTTATTAATACCTGAACAAGAAATCATATCTTCAATGTCGTTCTTTAATATAGTTATGTCGTTAATTGTTCTGTTTGTCCGTATGCTCGGTTCTGGTAGGGTTGACCCTCTATCATCTACGTTAGAGATAGAGCAAAAAAAAACTCATTTAAACAATTTCCTTTCTCATTGTCTGAGAAACATATATTTTCGGAGCTGTCGTTAAGTGTTGTTTTCAGTATTGGGATTGTTTCGGATTTACTATTATTTTTAACCAAGTTCCTTAAGATTTTCCAGTATTAATTTGGATTGTCTGTCCGAGATGTGGCAATATTTTGTTCCATGTTGCTGAAAAAGCGTTCTTTTGCATGTTTTTTCAAGTTGTTAACCTTGTTCCTTAAACGTTTGTATTTTGTCCAATCATTTTGGTTTGTACTTTTGGTCGCTATTTTCTTTTGTCTGTCTCTTTGTCTTGAAGTTGTTCGTAACTGTGAGTCGTACCAAGGTTTGTCATTAGGTCGAATTGTTACTTCTTTGGATGGGATACATTAAGTCATAAGTGATAGAAATGTCTCTGTAAATCGTGAACATGAGTCATTTATGTCAAGTTCTTCAATAAAGTCCCAGTCTTGGTCGGATATCATGCGGTTTAACGTTTCATAGTCACCTTTTTTGTAATTCCAGATTTTTCGCTTTGAACATGTTTGTTTGTAATCGTGAAACTTTATTATTAAGAGTGTAGCTTTGTGGTCGCTAACTCGTCTATCAATGTCTATTACGTCCGAGGTTAAAGGTAGTATACTGTCAGATATGATAATAGGGTCAAGTAAGGTTGCTGAGGTATCTGTCACTCGTGTCGGTTTATCGATTATATTTTTCATGTTATTTATGATGATAATGTTACGTAAGTGGCAGTCTCTTTTGCTCAATAAATCTTGGTTGAGATCACCGACAATAACAATATTGGAATTTGATTCGAGAGCACGTTCGATAGAAATATTAAAATTTTCCCAAAAACAAACTTGTGTATTTGGAGAACGATATATATTACAAAGTAAAAAGGAACACGATTTGTAACAAATCTCTACCCATATTGCATGGACTACTGTGCTTTCGAGATCCGTACGTCTTTTCGACATAATTGTCTTTGAAACATAAGTTAAAAGACCTCCCGAATGAGAAGTACAATCCTCTCTGTAGATACATCCTTCAAAGTTATCAATAACTAAATCGTCAGAAGGTACCAAGTTGTTAAGATGAGTTTCAGTAAAGCACAGTATGTCAATATCAGTAAAGTTTTGGGAAATAAAATCAAATTTATGGATAATGCTCCTTATATTTAAATGGATAATTGAAATAGCACCTAGTATGTTCACAGTATCCGTAAAGTCGGGACCGGGATTTGTCTCAACATCTCCTGACATCAAAACTAATAACAGGATGACCAAAGCACATTGGAGATTGACAATACTTTGTTGAAAATAGACTTTGAAATAGAAACCTGCGATGGTAAATATAAACTCAAGAAACATAAACAACTCTTTCAAATGGTTATATTTTAGAGTGAGTCTCCCGAATACTCCGCTTGTGCAATTGTGAAACATACCGATTGCCACACGCCATGAATTTATGCCATTACCCATTGGGATATTGTCTCATACAAAAAGCAGATTGTTGGAACAAACCGGTTTGTTTTCATACGAATTAAAACTACACCACGCTCATGACAAACCGCATAAACCAAGACCAAACCAGATAAAACAATGGAATATTCATTTAGTAATAAAATAAATAAGAATATTGAAATAGTGACTTTGAAAAATAAAATAAATTCATTCATACTAAGTCAGAGAAGCGACTGACTGGCCTAATTGGAATGATGATTTATAAACATTTTTTTAATGTCATCGTATTACTTTCGTTTTAGAAGTAGTATTAAAAACTAATTCAGAGTTTAGTGGAAAATAAAATGTACAAATGAAAATTCAATAATTTGTAACAACAGGTTTCAAAGCACATATATTTATACTATATAAGCAATGTATGCGCTTAAAAATATAAATGTTCTGCACTTGCAAGATGAAAACTCAAAAACAAATTTGTATATCATACAATAATCACAAAAAGTATCTCTTGGTATGTCGATGAACAAACCGTATCATTTTTTGGTAGTTATAATTCAATAAAACTACAAACCAGTGCCAAACGCATCACATAATTACAATATATTATACTTAATCTTAATACAAATGTAATAGGTGATAGCTATAATCATTATATATTCTATCTTTAATTTCAATTTCAATGTAACTTTAGGTATGTTCATCATTATCATCATCATCATCATCATCATCATCATCATCATCATCATCATCATCATCATCATCATCATCATCATCATCATCATCAACAATATCATAATAATCATAATAGTCATCATTATCATCATCATCATCATCATCATCATCATCATTAACAATATCATAATAATCATCATAATCATCAGCATTATCATCGTCACCATCATTATCATCCTTATCATCATCATCACCATTAATAATATCATAATAATCATCATCATCATCATAATAATAATCATAATCATCATCATCATCATTATCATCATCATCATCACCATTAACGATGGCATAATAATCATCATCATCATCAGTAACAATGAAACATTTTACATAAGGATACCAAACAAGTATTTGCATAAAATGAAATTTCAACATAAGTGTTAAAGATCATCATCATTTAATTACCTCATTGTATTGACGACGACAACGACGGCGATAATCACACTATTGAAGGTGACGACGTTAACATGACCATCATTATCACGACGTCAACATTAATTAACCATCGTCATACTCCCTTTAATTACTCCCATTGTATTGACGACGAAAAACACTACGTCAACGACGACAAACACCGCTATTACCAATAAGTACTTACTATATTGGTGACCATGACGTCAACATAAATTAACTATCATCATCCTTCCCTATATTCAACCCCAGTGTATTGACGACGAAAAAGATGACGACAGTATCCACAATCCAAAATAAGTACCTTCTATATTGATGACGACGACGTCAACATTAACTAACCATCATCATCGTCCCTTTTAACCACCCCTTGTATTGATGACGAAAAAGACGACGACAACGACGACAATTACCACTATCCCCAAAAAGTACCCCAATTATATTGATGACGACGACTTCATCATTAATTAACAAATTCATTATCATCCCATATAATCCTCGCATTGTGCTGACGACGAAAAAGACGACGACAACTATCAGTGAGTGCAATTAGGTACATGTATGTGTCATAATTATAAATGTTATACATGTCATAAAAATAATTATGTTTTTGTTTTGTACAGCAAGAGATCAAGAAAAACATAAAATATAATACAATATCAGAGAAATTTATGTTTAGATTTAGATTTATCATAACCGTTTTAGTAATCGGGAGAGAGTACAGAAAAACAGAAAAACTGCTCTTCTTAAACAACAATATGTCAGATATCAATCGTCCCTTGATAATAAAACTATTTATTCGACATTCTACACAGCTAATGCATGCACGCTCTTTTCAAGGCGTAGTAAATATTTGAAGAATGGCTGGTTAATTTGAATGAACACTGTTGTAAACAAATAGTAAATTTGATAGTAGAATATAGCAGCCAGTTATAAAGTTGTATAACTGCTGATTCTATTGATAAATAAATTAATTTTCAATAAAATGTGTAAAAAGGTTACATATATATTTATTGTAAGGTGTTTGACTATTTAAGTATGGAAAAAACATACTATTTTAATATCAATGCACCAGTCACATATGAAATGTAATAATGTACATGTACATGTAAATAAAACTTTTTACTCGACATTCTACACAGCTAATGCATGCACGCACTTTTCAAGGCGTAGTAAATATTTGAAGAATGATTGGTTAATTTGAATGAACACTGTTGTAAACAAATAGTAAATTTGATAGTAGAACATAGCAGCCAGTTATAAAGTTGTATAACTGCTGATTCTATTAATAATAAAATTAATTTTCAATAAAATGTGTAAAAAGGTTATATATATATTTATTGTAAGGTGTTTGACTATTTAAGTATGGAAAAAAAAACATACTATTTTAATATCAATGTACCAGTCACATATGAAATGTAATAATGTACATGTACAATACAAATAATTTATATGTTATAATATTCAAAACTGCTTAAGGTCACCCAGTGAGTGGATCGCATGTTTCTGTTCGTGCTTGTCTTTCACATAGATGCGACCGTCTCTTGAAAATGCTTGCTTCAAAATATTTTGCCTGACTAGTTTTCTCGATTCATATAGAATGTTGCTACGTTTTTTGGTCAGGTCTTCGTTTATAAACACGTTTCTATATAAGTCACTCCTTTAGCTTTGATTTTGCACCGATGAAGTTGGCTCGTGATCTATATGAAACAAATTTTACAATGATATCTGCTGGTTTTGACGCAGTAGTAGTATTTCTCCTTTTAGTAAGTGAGTAAAACCCACACACGTTCCTCAAATGTCAAGGTCAAAATTTCAGTTTGTTTGACAACACTTTGAAACTGTGTGAGATTTCGTGTCAGGCCTGTTACTTTGTCATGCATAGATGAATTTTTATGAAACTAGCTACAAATGATTAACATAACATGATGACGTGTCGCGAGTATAACCCACACTTGTACCTCAAAGGTCAAGGTCAAACTTTGAGTTTGTTTGGCATCACTTTGGGTCAATGTGAGATTTCGTTTCCGACCTGTAATTTTGTCATGCATAGATGGATTTTTATAAGTACTTGCTACAAATGATCAACATAACATGATGACGTGTTGCAATAAGACCCATACCCGTACCTCAAAGGTCAAGGTAACATTTTGGGTTTGCTTAACAACACTTTCAGTCTGTTTGAGATTTTGTGTCTGGCCTGTAACATTGTCATGCATACATGGATTTAGTTAATACTAGCTACAAATGCTCAACATCACAATGTGATGTGTCGTGCGTTACCCCCATAATCCCACTTCAAAGGTCAAGGTCATAATTTAACTTTATCTGATGACACTTTCAGTCTGATTGAGATTTTGTGTCCGGTCTGTAACATTGTCACCTATGGATAAATTTTAAAAACCCTTTCTCAATGCATCAGCATGAAACTCTGGGTTGCATTTTGGCTTAGTTATGGCCCCTTCTTTACTTATCTTTTCAGGTTAAAGTTTTATATCAGGTAAAAGATCTATACAACCACTAGTTCAATATGAATAAAACTTCACAAGTGTGTTAAGCATCATCAGTGGAACACACAGACATAAGAACCATAATTCTTGGTTGCATTTTGGAAGAGTTACGGTCCTTTTTTTACTTAATTTTTCAGGTTAAAGTTTTTATCAGGTAAAATGTCTATGCAACCACTCTTTCAGTATGAATTAAACTTCAAATGTGTATTCAGCATCATCATTGGAATTCACAGACATAAGAAACATAACTCTGAGTTGAATTTTGGAAGAGTAATGACCCTTTTCAGACTGAATATTTCAGGTTAAAATGTTTTATCAGGTAACTATGCAACCACTCATTTAATTTGAATGAAACTTCACATGTGTTTTCAGCATAATCAATGGAACACACAGAGGTAAGAACTCTTAGTTGTATATTTACAGAGTTATGGCCCTTTTAGAGGTTAAAGTTTTTGATTTGGTACTTATTTCATCATCCTATCATTGGACATGAATGGAACGTCACATGTGTGTTCAACATTCTCCAGGAAACTTATAGAGATAAGAACTATAACTCTTGATTGCATTTTGGCACAATTATTTCCCTTTTAGACTTAGAAATGTTGTTTTAGCAGGTTAAAGTTTGTCGTACAAGCCTTGATCTTAGATGTTTGACAAAAAAAGTCAAATTGTGATCCTCTCTCAAATGTGTTCAAAACAATGACCCTGGGAGCAAAATTGGTCGCCCTAAGGGGTAAGCAAAATTTAATTCTTTTTTTGTTCTGGTTTTTGTTTTGGTCTGCACTTGTTTTTTAATCTAATCTTTTTTTCAATTTTGTAAAGTTAAATCCTTTTTTTTTTAGATTTATTTTCATCATTTTCATGAAAGGATATCCAGCTTAGATAAACTGCATTCTGGTACACGATTATTTCAACTATAGGTCCATTTTTGACTGGTACCGATATATTGCCCTCTGAGGTGAAGTAAGTGCATAGGCCTATATGTCATGCTAAATTAAATAATATTAAGGCAATACGAGCCACCCATTCACTTTGTTGTTTTCAAAAAAAAAGACAACGTAACTGCTGATAATAAAAATAAATAGTGTTGGTGAATTATTTTGCTAATTTATTTTTAACAGATAAGCAATAATAATCGTTTAATTTTACCACCCTGAGTTTTAAATGCCTTCTATTTGGTACTTATTTCCTGTTATTTTAGAGCAGCATCGACATAATCGAGCGTGCTGTTCCTCCGACAGCTCTTATTTTAGAAATATATGATAACCTACA
Organism: Panopea generosa; assembly: GCA_029582155.1. Lineage (NCBI taxonomy): Eukaryota > Metazoa > Mollusca > Bivalvia > Adapedonta > Hiatellidae > Panopea > Panopea generosa. Next base: position 17,373,923 of record CM055912.1, read on the forward strand.
GAGCCACATAGCGTCTTAATATTTTCAAATCAAACATTATGACGTCAAGCGGCACCGTCTTTTTATGCCTCAACAAAACCAACTACTGCTCTCAGCGTACATTTTTGCCATCATTTGGCATTATGTGACTTATTTCTGTAAATCTGACTTTTAAATGAAATTAAAGTTTGTAAAGTAAGCAATCCAGAAACACATGGAAATTTTGTATTAAATTTAAACAACTATTGTTCTTTCCATAAAAACCATAGGTCACCATACAGAACGACTCAATAACGGATACTTTCCGTCAAACTATAGCAAGTATAGTTAAATGGGATGAACACGACTTATCCCCCTCCCCCTCCCCCCTCATCAACACACAGAGTGTTGAACTATGATAGCATGAACGTGCCGTAAATGATTACATAACCATTGCAACATAAGCGTAGGATGCAATTTTTTCCAGCTCTAAGGGAGACTGGCCTCAATATTCACGAAAAGAAAAAAGAGTTACCAAAAGAATGTTTATAGTTTACAGAAAGCACGCCCCTGTGTGATTTTTGTCGTGATTCCTGAATCCAAGCCTAAACTTCTTTTTTTCTTTTCCCTTACTATACGGAGCAGTCGTTTTTCATAGTAGGCGTTATAGCCAGCTAGCGAATTAATTTATAAGTGTCAATAATATTACTTGTAAATTCTAAGTTTTAAATTCAATGTTGCACATTTATACTCACTTTCGAACAAAGTTGACATTTCAGTGAATGTAATTTGTAAATTACAAGTCACGCCTGCTAAACGCAGACGCCTGTACAATTCATGCAATTTACAGTTCAGAGTTAGATGACGTAAAAAAGCAACAAATGGAAGGTAAGAAATTGACAAAACTCAAAATGCCTCAATGTATCAAGAATCTGGTGCAAAATTGTCTCAGAGTGATAAAACAATTTTTAATGTATCAGACAGTGATAACACAGTTGTAACACGATCAGGGAGAGTGTCTAAACCTCCAGAAAGACTGGATTTGTAGATAGTGTTATCATCAAATAACAGGACAATTAACCGGGCAAGATAACAAACTGAAGATAATATCCGATAAACAGTTTTTCTCAATGGAATTCCTGAGTACTGTTTAATTTGATAATGTGAGAATTTAGAGATAGTTAAAGGCCCATCGCCGGTAGCTCCTACACACAGTATTACAGGCGGGGCTAATCATTAGCAGCCGACAAGTTTACTACATTATTTGATAATACTCATGTCCAACATAAGCTGTAACTACCAGCATAGCCATAGATGATACTGCCTATATTGCAAGTTAATACACACTGAATTTCTTGTAAATATATTTGATTGATATTATGGAAGTTAATCTAAGCAACAATGATTATTGTACATGCAGGTTCCTCAGTATTATGGATTAAAATAAAGGTTTCCCCAGATTTAGTACAGCAAACACAGCACTCAAATATATTGCAATGGACATCTTATCTGCATGCATAATAAACAAAATTGCTAATTAGATACATCCAATTTACAGTTTCATGCTGGGCTACATCTAACACATCTCTGGTCATGATCAATGAGATAAAGTGAAATTATTTGGGTCAAGTTCACTGGATTAGTACATTATTTACTGAGAGAGAATGTAACTATTTATGAAAAATGGTTTATCGTATTTATTATGGACTTATATCAAACAGGCATACATGTTGTAATGAATTGTAAATAAATTGCTTGGACACAAGTAAAGGGCAAACAATTGTTTGTGAGACAAAACATAAAAAGATTGAAAATACAGAAACCCCTTTGACATAATAGAATGACCCATTCCATTTAGGTTCACCGTTTCCCTGGCAAAACTTACAAATGGAAGAAAATCGTGGAAATACTTTGAGGGTTTCGAGGGAACAATTTCGTATATTATTTCATTTATTTGATTATAATGAGTGTGATTTCAAGATCATTTAGTTACACCAGACTGGTCAATTAATGTTGATGAAAATAACTGTAGTTAGACACATAGTTGGATGTTAATAAGTTACAATTCACACTTACCTTGGCTGATCATTGTTTTAAATCCCTTAAATCACAAAAGCTTCTTTTTGGAAATGACTTTTAGTTTTGTGTTTTAGCAAATGAATGTCATTTTATTGTTTATACAGTTCTTATGTCACAGCCTTCAATTAAAAACACTTAGTGCTATATAGGTGGCCTTGGATGTTTGTGTATGAACCCTGTACTAGGTTCAAAACAAAACTTAGCATAATTTAGGTCTTGGTTGGTTTAATATTCTTTGCTTTTTTTTCTAACATAATGAAGTAGGAACCGAACTCCTATATTTGAAAACATATTCCAGTATTGTCTGTATCTACGTTTTGGTAAATGACTGTTTCTTTGATTAGGAAATGAAAATTCACCTAGCCAAAACGGAATAGAATTTATTTGCTTAAAAAAAAAACATTTCCAAAAGGAAGCTATTTTGAATTATGGGATTCAGAACAATGATCAAACAAGGTTAGTGTGAATGGTTACTTATTTGCATCCAAATAAAAAAGCATGTATGCAAGTATCTGAGATAAGCCATAAACTACAATGTATAATCATTTGTTTATAATATGAAAAATGCAGATATATTATGAATATTAATCTTCATAAACATGTAATTCACAAACTGAAAGTCAAACACATTATTCTACTCTGAGATATCAAACACTGCATGGCTCCTCAAAGTGGGTTATACACATCTCCAAGCAAGTGTTGCTATTTTACACCACGTGACAAGGATCAAACGGGTTCAAAATTCAAATATTTAGCAAATTTTCCTTGGTATCTCAATTTTATAAGGATTACTACTACTTTGTTTCTGGGAGCTTTTGTGAATAAAGGGCATTTTTATAAAGCCAAATTATGTCCCTACAACTGCACTTCTTTTTGAAAATAATGACAACTTTGTTACTATGTTTTACAGAAAAACATCTCCCAGTTCAACATTGTTGCAAGAAAGTGCCACCATTTGAAATTAGGCTCCTCCCATTTCATTTTATAGAAAAGTTTGGGGTTTAATTCATAAAAGTTGGGATAAAAACTTTTCATACTATCGCGTTGAAAGAGTGGGGTGGGGGGAGGGGTTGTTTATAACTAAATGCACTCTGCATGGTAAAATGATACACACTATCTTGCATGTATCCTGAGTATATAAACCTATGCCGTTCTGGTCGCAGGACTTTTATTCTGTTGTAGTCTCAAATAAACATACACGTTTTTATAGCAACTGACTTGTGATTTATTGAGAACAATACATATTACAACAGAAATATGTGATTTTTTATATCAAAATTGTTTTAAAAAAACCTCTAAATCCATAGTTAGACCCGTTTTTGAAGCTTAAACTTGTAGACAAAGTTTTATAAAACATCCGGAATACGGTTTCTTAAAAATCGTTTATTCTTTTCAGACGTGACAGAAGATGTTAGGCGATTTTGATATTTAGAGCTCTACCTCGCCTTCTAAATCGGGCTATATCGTTGTTTTAATCCCGAATTCAATTTCATTATTTACTTGTATGTTTACATGTAACACATACACGTTTAATAGGTCTAAATTCTCCGACGATAAAAAACATAGTCAAACGAAAAATGCCAAAATGTGATCGGTACAGAGAGCGGGAAAGTGATACAGAGCACGTTCTATGAAAATAAGAACGAAATTAAAACTAATTATTAAGTCCGTTCTTAATTATAAAGAAGTTAGTCATCACTGCACATTTGTGAATGACACAGAATCCGCCCTTGGTTGAATTCTAAACGAGTCATGTACAAACTATAAAGCCCACCGAGCTATGCTTAGAAATGGCCTTAGTAACGTATAACTTTAAAACGTCAATCATATCAGCTTTCATCGTAGCTTCGTCCAGAGTTACATTAACTGTCAGTCAAAATGTTTAACCCTAAGCCAGCTAGTAAAAAGTAAAAAATAACAATAATTATTATTAAGAAACCCCCCCCCCCCCCCCCACCCTTTGGGTTTCTTAATTGATACATATTTACTTAATGAACACTTACTATTACATAAATGTGTTAATGAAGTTTATTCACTATAACATAAATGTTTTTTTGAGAAATAGAGAAAAGACCCGAGCTAAACATAGAACTTTAACCTGACAATGCACATATTAACTAAGTTCGTTATGAAGGTCAAGGTCAGTCATGTAAACTTTTTTTTAAATGATTGTAAATCAATACTTGCTACTTAAAAACAAATTATATTAAAAAAGATTAAAACCCGAGCTAAACAAAAAACTTTAACCTACGGTTTTATAATATGGACATTTAGGTAACTTTGCTATATACATTATTTTTATAACATGATACAAATGTGTTTATGAAGTTTAATCACTATAACTTAGGTAGTTTGTTCAGAAAGAAAGAAAAGGCTGAGCTAAACACAGAACTTTAACCAATGGACGACAACAACGACAACGACAGGGTCATGACAATAGCTCCTCATTTTAGTAGTTGTAGTTGTATTAATGTTTATGAGAGTCTAGGTTTTTATGTTAACACTGCTATATAATTTATTATATTCAGGTGTGTGGGACGACAAGGGACCCAATCTCGCGGCATTCCCTACTATCCCCCACACCATCGTGCTGAAAAAAATATCTGGGTTAACCTTTTATTAAGCTCCACTTTCGATTAGGCGCTAATAATCAACACTTGACTGTTCAAGGAAGACCTAAACACATGATGTTGATATTTGCCCAATAAGATAGGTAGGCCAGCTTAGTTCCGCATCGGACAGTATTCATTATTGGATAGTCTACGTATGACATTTCAAGTTATGCAGGCCTATTTCATTTAAGCTAAAAAGTCCGTTATTTTTAAACCGACAAATCGTTTTCTGTTAGTTTATTGATTTGTTTTTTACGAGTCTGGTGTGGTATTCAAACTTTTCAGTGGGATGGAAACAATGCTCAATACGTTTCGGCAGTGAAGTTGTACACAACTCGACATACGTATTTAGTTCTTATTTTCATAGAACGTATTCTATACCATTTCTCCTCTCTCTGTACCGATCCCATTTTGGCATGTTTTGTTTTACCATGTATCTTATCGTCGGAGAATTTAGACTTACTAAACATGAATGTGTTAAATGTAAACATACATTTAAGTAGAAGGGTTGAATTCGTGATTAAAAAACGACAGAGGCCGATTTAGAAGGCGAGATAGAGCTCTAAATATCAAAATCGTCTCAAAGAAACCATACTCCCGATGATTATGAGACATCGTCTACAGGTTTAAGCTTCAAAAACGGGTTGAACTATGGATTTAGATTTTTTTAAAAAAAAATTGAAAATGAAAAATCACATAATTATGTTTTGTTTTTACGTCATCCAATTCTGAACCGGAAGTTGCACGTATGATCTGTACCATTAATGCGTTTAGCAGGCGTGCAAGTTGCAATTTAAAAATAACACACGTTGAAGTAAGAATTTGGCATTTGAGTAATTGAAATTTATACTTATCCATTTGCAACATAAAATTTACACATATGAAAGTTAAAATTGTCATTCAAATGAATGTAATTTTGAATAACGCTCCTTGAACTGTGTGTCCGTCCATGCAGCAGTCAGAGTCCTTATATGGAGCTCCAAAAGTGCTGATGAGAATCCAACAACACTTTGAACATAGATAGAAGTTATTGTGTGGATAGGCATAACGAAAGAACCATAACTTGCAAAGTGGTACTAGTTTATTGTTTTTGCATGTTGAAATATATATATTTGTATCAATACAGAGTCATTGAGTATATAATGGCATGCTATATTGGGAGAAAAAATGATTTTAGCCAATTTTTCAATTTTGAAAAATCATGACATATATTCCCTTTAAAGTATAATTTCCATAGAGCCTTAATTTTAACAGGATATGTTTGTGAAAACAGGATATGTTTGTGAAAATAATTCTATTTTGACAGCAATCCGACATTTTTATTTGCAGTGGCGATTTAAGCATAAAAACGTTAAAGGTGGTGCTTAGAGAGAGAGAGAGAGAAAGAGAGAGAGAGAGAGAGAGAGAGAGAGAGAGAGAGAGAGAGAGAGAGAGAGAGAAACTCATGATACAATCAAACAATTGCTATTTATAACATAAGGATATGATATATATGTATGTGTAGTATGACTGTTATATCAAAAGTTAATGCGGGGGTGGTAGTCTAATGGATAGAGGGTTGGCCGCTCACGCCAGAGGCTACGGGTTCGATCCCGAGCTCGACCCGATGCCTCTCATAAAACAACACTCAATACTGGTTCTACAAATGAAGCGGACTCCAGAGCGGTTAATATAAGCTCTGAGCTTTAATCGCAGTCGAGCTAAAAGAAATTAGTATAAACTTAAAGTTGTCAGAGGAAAGCGCGCTCGACATTTTGATGCTTGTCATAAAACAATAGCTATTTAATGACTGGACATGGAAAATTATAAAAAATAAGAAGCATGCTATACAATTATACTTTTTTTAGCATTAAAAGGAATATAATTCTAACAAGAAAAAAGTAAATGTTACGGCATTGTCACAGTGAAAGTTTACTTTAATACTGAATACACTAATTAATTTTCAATCACACCTTAACAGTATTTTCTAAGATATGAGTTTTATACATCACTAATCACATTTTAAGGATATAATAAGGGCAATAATTCTGCCTTAAACAGAGTTATCCCACTTGTACCCCTAATGGAAGTGAAGTATCATTAATGTATGACTAGTTATTAGAGATAAAAACTTATTATAAACTTTGAACCAAATTATAAAAGGAGCAGTAATTCGGTCATAAATTAAAAAATAGTTGTCGAATGTGCAACCCCCACCCCCACCCCTTCAGGATAAAAACACATATTAAATGTAAAATTTAAAATAAAATGGGCGGGAGACGGTCATCGGGCTCGTACATATACTTAAGTTGAAAAAAGAAAGTGTGTATATTTGAATTCAAAACAAAAATAAAACAATATTTGAGTGGGTGGTTGTGACTGACAAACTCACTCAATAATTATATTTCCAATTTGGTCAGTTTAAGATATTATGGTTATATAACTTCTATGTAAATTTGGTGAAGATTAATTAATATTGCGAATGTTTAGTGAACACAAGATTAAATAACGCAATTTTTTGCAACTAAAGGCCAAAACTTAAACTTATTGGATGTGGCCAGCTCAAGATATTTTGTTTATAGAACTACTTTATAAGTTTAGCAAAGATAAAATGAAAACTGCCGAATGCTAGAGTGAGCACAACATAAAATATATGCATTTTTTATAATTCAAGGACCTTAACTCTAACAACATTTATCTGATTTGGCCAATTCAAGATTATGTTAAAGACAAATTAAAACTGCAGGGGTTACATTGCACATAATGTTAAACATTGCAGTTTTTGATTATTCGAAGGCCTTAATTTTTATATTAATCATTTTATAGTTTAGTTTAAAAATATTTTATTGCATAACTCACATAGCAAACGGGTTGGGCCACAAGCTCTAGCAACATTAGTTACGGCCCTCCCCTTTCAATATACAAATAACATTAGAATCATGATGGCAATTTTAACAATCAATAGGATGTAAACCAACAATAAAATTGAAGAGATAAATAAAGAAAAATAAATAAATTAGGTGAGAAAAAGAGAGAAAATACATAATATGTTTTCAAGTGCTGTCATAATATCGTCCCAATGCATTGAAGGGCTGCATAAAATTGGGTATGATGCCGAGAGTCAATTGTTGACAAAACGTTACGTGTCTTTAATGTATTGTTGTACTTGTGTAAATATAAATGTATTTGTGTCACTGGTATATGTACTCTTACCAAATAATAACACTCGTGTACTTAAGGGATGAAAACGGCGTGTGGAACGAAAAAGATGAAGTTGTTCATCAGTATATATAGAACACTGCATAAAGTAGTGCTCGGCGTCTTCTTTTTCATTACCGCATCCGTCGCATCTTGTATCAAGTGTTAAAGAATTTAAAAATGTATCAAACTTAAGATGACTACATCCGTTTCTCAAACGAGCGTGGAAAACTGATAAAATTCGACTACCAGTTAGATAATACGATGGTACTATTTGCGTTTTAAAATACATGTTTGTTATATGAGTTTTAAAAATTTAATCTTTTTATTTAGCCAGTCACAAACGTCGGAGATATTTTAGCTAATTAACTTCTGTGTAAATTCGGTGAGGATCAAGCAATTAATGCGAGAGCTAGAGTGCACAAAAGGTCAAAAAGTAATAAATTTGATAATTCACGAATCGTACTAACCAAATGACATTATCCGATTTAGCAAGTTCAAGAACTTATTCGTTGTAATTTGGTTATATACCTACTGTGTAACTTTCCTGAGAATCAAATAGCATCAATTATTTGAGATATTATGGTAAACTTATATAACTATAATGTAAGTTTGGTGAGGACCAGTTGAAAAATGCGGACGTTTGCACTCGAAACAAACGTTTACGGACGGACAAAGTGCGATCAGAATAGCTCACTTTGAGCTTTACTCAGGTGAATTAAAAAAGTTATCGTATAATATGTGTATTCAAAAACAAAGGTGTATTGCAAATGCTTATTTAGAAAACAAGACATCGGATTATTGAAAGCAATACCTTAGTTATTTTGTTAACATCCATGTACTTTGTATTTGAAATCTTGATGCGGCGATAAAGTATGCAAGCTAGATTTGGAACTAAGAGGGCAATAAGGAGATCAGACGCTTCACTGTCTCTTTTTTTACCCTCTATCCACATGCTAAGTTTCACAAAATAGCTTGGATACTTTTTGTGTTACCACACCAAGGTTGTATCTTTTTGTTTACCAATTTATTGCCATAGCAACCGCAATATTTTTCAGACTGAAAAGTAAAATGACCTGAGTTGCCCTTTATCTGCATGCAAAGGTTCAAAAACCTAGCTTTTATTCCTTTTTAGTAATGTTTATGGAAGACGGATTGACGCCGGACGGACGAACACACGGAAAGAGGGTAAACCTTCCGTTGCCTTCGTTGAAACTGGTAGGGATATATCTGGGTTCCTTCCTTAACAGTATTACAATGTTTTGATAAAAATACAAAATATACTATTCATGTAATAGTAAACAGTTATGATGATCTAACAAAGCAAATTCTGGTTTGAAGAAATAAAATGAAGTACAACCCCTTTACACTACATGTGTACTTTGACAAAAGCAGCATAACACAAGAAAAAAAATCGTTTACTCGTAGAATGTGTCCAACACAAACATATAACAAAAAAGGCATTCTATTATTTTTGTCACATGGTAACTTTGAAAACTGTCAAATTTACCAAACATAATTCCCTAATACGTACTATTTTTTAATTAAAGCGGCATAGTCAGTAAAGAAATAAACAAATTATTTATGAATTACAAACATTTTCGTGTCTTCTGTGGTCTTATAACTGTCACTCTTACACGTGAATAAATCGTGTTTTAAATTTATATTTACTGATCAGTAATGTTTAAATGCAAATAAGCTGCTTTGCTGACGGAAATTATCGTAAAATTTTCAACTCGGTCAATTCTATAATCGGCACTAGAACGGTTGCAAGACATGTGCAAAGATAAAAAATATGAAAAAATATTTAGTTTTCATTTTCATTTAGTTTGAACCTATTTGTGTACATGAGAAGCAATTTATGGAACACTGTAGGAAGACAGGGATTCAAGGGATTTGAACTCGGATCGCCCGGGCGACTATTAGCTTATACAACCTCTGCTATGTAGGAATATAACACGATCAACGGTATAAATCTAAGTTTAAACTTGACCGCTTACCCAAGATTAATCTGCGATGCATGGACATTTTCGGGCGTTTACAGATATAACTAAGATCAAATTATAAATTAAATCATTTACGTTATTTTAAGGGTAGGTCTTAGTAAAATATTGGCCATAATAGTGAGTTTAATTAGATGGTTTTGACGATGAACAAAGTTATTTGCATCAGATATTATCAAGACAGTCAAAATGTATGCAACATATTACAATTATACCTGTTATTTATTGAAATAAAAGGTTAAAATTTACTTGTTATACTGCTTTAAGATGTAAGAGGTATGTAAATGTTCCATAACAAATCAAACCTTTCCACCACAACGTTATTTTTGGCAAATCATTGTTCAGTATCATAATTTTATAGCATTTTACTTTAGTGAATAAAATGCTCAAAAGTGGGGTTATTCTTTTTTATTTTGACAGAACTTGAAATATTTAGCAGCATAAAGCAATCATTAAAAATATCATTAAAATAATAGTAATACTGACCGGTCAAATTTAGATATATTTTTTGGATGACTGTTATAAATGATTGCTTTATACTGCTAAATATTTCATGTTCTGTCAAAATAAAAAAAATCATTTAGATAAAAATTGCAAAATGTTGTATTATCATAAATCCATTTATAAATGATAAATAGGTTCAATTCTTTGTCAAAATAAACAAACATCTGATTCAACAATATTCATTTCTTAAGGAATAAACTTCTTTCAAGAATTCAGAGATTAAATCTCAGTTGGAACCATTGTACATTTGTTTCTTTAGTGACTTTGAATATAACAGCATACTATTTACCATCAGATTACTTTGTGTATTTAAATCAGTATATCATTGAAATATATTTAACAAGTTTTCTTGAACCCTGGCACACAATCTAAATGTTTTATATTATTAATTTTAAGACCGAACATTTAAATATCTTACATTAGATGCATTCTGGTGTTTTCGTTTAAAGAGTAAATTTAATGAATCTAATATTTTGATATTGTTTTTACCATTGAAAAGCTGCTATGGTTAAACTATTTGAAATCGAACTTTGGAATTGTTTCATTTTACTGTACGATATCTTCTTCCAACTACTTTGTATGCGACGCCATTACGAATCGAGTTTCGACTTCCTCCCGTCTGCTTTTAAGAATTTTATATTTGCTTTGAGGCACCAATTAAGAACTCGAAGTAGATTTCACAGGATCACACTGTCCATGACTCTGACTTTTAACAGGTTTCGAGTTCTGAATGGAGGTTTCAGGCTGTCTCTGATTGTCTGGTTTACTACTGGAAACTGTTGACGGATTTGGTGTGGATGGTGCTAAGGCTGATTCCTTCTTACCACCAACGCGAGGGTAGTGTGAAACACTAGTTGTTGTCTCTGTGTCCGAAGCAGCCCTACCGTTTCCCTGGCCTGTTTGAAATATTCTAGGGCGATGTTTTCGATTAGATCTGCCATCACTTATATCTGGAGATACAGATTGATTCTTATTCATACAACATATTTATGTAGTCGTCTGTATGATATAAATTTAACATTGATATTCTAAAATTCTACTTGTGAAATGTCAATTCTAAAATGATGGACCTCATTCAGTCAATTTTGGTATATTAACCAAGGGTCAACTGATAACCTTTATCAATCAATCACTTTTAATTGATAATCATATATAGCATATTTATTAATTAATTTCAAGTGTTAAGTATTTGTGACGGTATATACAGAAATCAAATTAAGTAGCTAAATGTATAATTCTGACATATTAAATGCTTTTCTTATATCACAAAGAAGTCTAGCTATCAATTAAATGTCAAATGTACACAAATGCAGTAAACTGATTTATAACAAACTTGTCAATCACATGATTTCTTGCTATATATATAACAGCTACATAACCTAATTTTCACTGTTTATGGTGGCGTTGTCAAGTAACATGTCGTCATTATATGTCATACGATGATGGGACCTGTCAACTCTGTCATATGTGCCATCAGTGTCATAAGAGGCTGAAAGAGAAATGGTTTACACATGACTTTTTCTATATATGTTGTAATGAGTTAATACATATCTACAGACACATATGGGAAAATAGTAAGCGCAAGCTTAGTATAAATAAGGCAAACATCAATAGCAAGCTATGTGTAAGTAGGGAACACAACAAGACATGCGTAAGTATGGTGTTGTATTCCGGAAACGGCGATTTTTTTATTATTGAGTATATATTTCCATGGTAACAGGAAAAATTGAAAATGAAAACTCCCTCATAGCAAGAGTCACTACCAGATCACTAGGTTGACATGTGTTCAAAGTTTCATTAAGTTGAATAGCTTTGGAGTTGTGCTCCAGAAATGATAAATGTCCATTATCTTTCAAATGTCAAATTTCATAGAATATGAAGGTTATAAATCATCAATTAAAAGACTTCTGAATACTAAAACGCTCCCAAACTTTACCTAGCTACTATTCTAAAAGATACTAAAGGCAGCATGTCGATCTATGATGCCTTAAATATAATAAATATAACACCACCAGCACAAAACAAATGGAAAAAAGAACTTACGAACGTACACACTGGAATTTGGACAAAACATTTTTCATTACCTTTCAAAATAAGTCAAGATACAAAATTACAATGGTTCCAGTACAAAATTAACCACAGAATTTTAGGAACTTAAAAAATGTACATTTCCAACAATGAAATTTCGTTTTTGTGATAAATCTGTAGAAACCATTTAAAAATATCTTTACTATGATTGTGAAATAGCAAAAACTGTTTGGACAAACCTATCAATTTTCATAGGAAATAAATGTACTAATATAATAACTAATTGTTCGGTTTCAGATATAATTCTAGGGAATAATAATTATGATTTGATAATAAATAAAAAATTGATGCTCGGAAAATACCACATTTTCTATCATAAACAAAAACAAGGTAGAACCATCTTATGCCAATTCTATAAACTTAAAATCAGTTTACAAAATTGAAAAATATATTGCGTTTAAACAACTAAATTATTTGCACTTTAACAAAATTTGGAAACATTACATAAGCATACTTTCTGAAACTCTCTAGTGTACCAACGTTCTACTATATTGACATTTGCATATATATATATATATAAATATAAATACATAGCATAAGTATATATTTTGATACGAGTTTCTGCGATTCCCTTCCTTTTATCATCCGTCGTCTATGTAAAAAATATTGATTTTTGTGCTTATTACAATAACATGTCATTTTTTCTACCTACACCTTCTCAATTATTGCTTCATTGAACAATGAAACAAACAAATTTTAAATCATCATGAGATATGAAAATGTGTTTTATTTTTCCGGACAACCTTATTTGTTTGTTTCTCTTGTTTGTTACATATATCACATGTAGAGATAATGTATATAAAAAGTCCCCTCTCTCAAGTTTTGAATTGAAAGTTGAAAAAAAACTTCTGAAATTCTGAGATGAAAACATCTGTACTAGTAATATATTTTAAAAAATATTGCTTCCAAAGACAGATATACATGCAGAATGAAGAGAGAAGAAAAATAACTATTTAGTAATGAATTGTTAAATTAGAAGAAAAAATGTTATAATTCATTATTACTTTAAAAATGATATTTAAGTTGACATGTCTACAGAGTTTTGTGAATTTATCGTAAACGGTTTAGGAGTTGTGTTAAGGATAAACTTGCAGACGCGCAGACGGTGACGAATTAAATACCTCGTACATTACATTTTGCTGGGCATAAAAAACTTAAGCTTGTAGCAAACATACTGATTCTTTTGTTTTTCTAATCTTCTAAACCAAGAGTATCCAATTGTTGTTGAATCTGCAGCGTACTGTTGCAATATCAGTTTTCGTAATGATCTCAGATGCAAGTCCACCAGTAAGACCAGAGTGAAAACCGAGGTTACAAACATGTCAAAATTTCAATCTTCCCTTTTTCTGAAATATTTGTTGCTACATACTTCACATAGTTTAAACCAATGTAATTCTTTTTTGACAATATAAACATACTATCAAGTATATACATACAATAAAATGGCTTCCATTTTTCTTAGGCAATCATTTTGGTAGGTGGAGACAGATTTAAAGTCTAATTTATTTAGTCTAATGTCAACCAAACAAACTATTAAATGAAGACCGTCCTGTATTTTAAATTAGAATAAATATTTATTGCTCGCATTCTTATCCCCTTAAAATACAAACAAGAGGGCCAGATTGGCCACTTATGGCAGACAATGAAATAGAAGGCATTTTTGATAAGGCAAGGTCATGCCTTAGAGATTTAAATTTGGTCTGTTGAAATATAATATATATAATATAATTACTGTATAACTTTGATGAACATCAAATGATAACTGATATTACAAAATTTCTTGAACTGTACAAATACTTATAAAGTTACCTTGAAGTGCTTTGAAGTTGTGCTCCAACTACAATGGATTTTGTAATTTATACATGCCTTTGTGATTGATTGACATGTAGAGCTACATTGTTTGTAATATTAGGGAAAGCGAGTGTAAAATAAAATATTTGTTACACTTTTGTCCCATATGCTCACGATCACGAATACACAAAATATGACATGTTTCTACCCTTTCTACCATTTACAATAATGCCTTTTTCCAAAAGAAGAATGAAAATAAGGGTTTACACACAATAGTTCCTGGGGTATTCTTATTTTATGTTTGCATCATGTGGTTAAGTAATTAATTTATCAAAATTTCGCTGTGTCCCTTGTCTTCTCAGAATTGCCGCCAAAATGATCAACTTTAAAAGGAAACAAGGAAATAGCAACATATTACACATCTAAAGTGTTAAAGACCCCATATTTACCAGAAAATGTTCACACAAGTATAAAACTCAATAAAGCACCTACCATTCAGCTTCATCGCCATCTCCAAACACTTCATACATGGCAAATATGTACAGCAATTTCTCCGATATGTATCAATGCGGCAACTGCAATAGCCTTCACAATTTTTTTTCATATCTTTACAAACTGTATTTTCAAAGAAGTCTTTACAGCCCTCACATCTGTTGATAAAAAAATGCTTATACATTTATTACTCATTAATACAACATATACGAGGCGTGTCCCAAAAGTAATATCATTTTTGCACTTAGGTCGTTACATGCAAATCAGTGGTATCAATTGATAGAACGACACATCTTCTATTTCATAAACATCAAATTAACTTTCAGTCATAATTAAGGTCATGCAAAAGAAACCATAGTAACGCGAGTTTAGAAGTACTGAGGACTTCGTTATTTCAGATAATGTTTGAATGTCGTTTAAAAGTTCGACGTTATCGATAAACATTTGAATAATATGCACACTTTTGAAATAACAAGTGCAAATTTGGGCTAGGTGCGTTAAGGCCCATTTTTGGCCCACAAAATTATAAAATTAAAAAATATTTTTTTTGTTCATATTGCTACTTTTTATGTTAGAACCGATAAAGGATCTTCAAGTTGTACATATTTTTTGTTAAAATGTTTATTGCGGTGACGTCATAATTGCGACGCACGTGCGGCATAAAACGGGAAAAACAGAAAAATACACAGAATTGTGACTATATTTTCACAAAAAAAACACCTGCGCACTCGAGAAACAACTTGAAATTTTCATCATTTGTTTAAAATCAACTAATCAACGTTAGATTAAAATTCCAATTTGTTTCTCGCCTGCGCACATATTTTTTTTTTAAAAAATAGAAGATTGAAATAACTACGATGCTGATTTAAGTATAGTCCAATATCGAGTGTTGTTACTTTCAGTTGTTTGGTTTAATCATGCTTTTTTAAGTCAAACGTCTCCGTTATATGATAATCAATACACTATAAATAATTCATTAATAAAAAAAATAACTATACAAGAATACAGAGGGCAGAAATGATTTTTTTCCAATATCATTCCACGCTTTACCCGGCACATTAAATAACCGCATCACCGGTTTTTTTTGACAAGCGGTGCAGCGATGAAATATGACAGGTAAGAAAGAGGCGTAAAAAGATTGCGAATTTGTGACATCACTTGCGAATGGTAAATATGTATTTTTTTAATTCCGGTAGATATAAATTAAACATGTGTGTATCAGAAATAAGTAAGTTAGACTAGCAGAATGCAACGCATTTTAATCGAGCAAGGTAAAATTCCGGTGTGACGATTTTACGCTTGAATGACGATGTCGTCTGTCATTTGTAATATTTGTTCCAGACTATAAAGTGAACGCATATGAAAGTACAAATATTTAATAACAGAACTGATTGTAATTGAACTGATCAAGCTTGTAACATTATAAAAATTCAATTTGAAATACGCAATTCCGTCAAAGTTTAATGAATAATAACCAAAAAAAATACTACTATTACAATTATCTACCGTTGAGTACAAAGAGCGGAATGGCTTAGTGGTTACGACCTCGACACTGAAAACCAAGGTACCCCGGGTCAAAGCGCGTGGGAAGCAATTTTTTTTCTTCAAATTTTGATTTGAATTCAATTTCTTTTTTTTTCTATCTAATTAATAATCAATCAAATTATATTTTAATGGGTAAATCTACCTAACAATTATTGCCGTTCCTTGTTTTAATTTATACTGCTATGTTTTATTTTTTTACAGACGTTGGGCATTCACAGTACACATTTACACAGCATCATGTATTATTCGGGTACATTTTGATTAAGCACACCATGGAAGAACGAGAGAGCAGGTAATTTATTGTAGTGAATGTACATAGGTTACTGCTGAAAGCCTCACATTCATGGCTGCATTGGAAGTTGTGCAATAAACTAGGGGATTATTATTGGATGCCACTTAAAAATATTTAAAAGAGAACATAGTTACATACTTCTTGTTGTAAGTAGTGTAATGTTCATTCTTATTTGCAATGTGCCCTATGTTTAATTATTATTTGTTATGTTTATCTGGCTTCATCAAATAAACGTCTACATCGATCGGCAAAATTAATTGTTTGTATATATGATATACATTTATTAGCACACTCAGTTTGAATGACAACAGTCCCATACCGTCGATTTTGTATGCTTTATATTATGTCTTTATTTCATTGTCTGCATGTATCCCTATAATTAACTGACAAATATCACATATGCCTATACTTTGCATTGCAGGTGGCTGTTCAGAAGACATTGATGTTACATACTAAATTATCAATATGGAAGATAGTGAGAGAAGGTATATGTTTAAATATAAAACATCTACATTGTACATTGTTGTTAAAACAATCAGTTTATATGTAAAACGGCACTGGACATTTCCCTGCATTTATAACTGTCCGTTGGTTTATGATTCTTTTAATCTAAGTTAAAAAACAATTGATTCAACTAACCAGTAAGATGCCAGTTAAGGATAGCCATGTTTTTATGGTTATGTTATGTGCTTATAAATAGTTCATGTAACACAGCTTAATTTGATTGTGAGAGAAAACAGGTTTTCGGTAACGATTGATTTGTAAATTATTACAATTTCTCTTTAAACAGGAGAAGTTTTCCATGTGTCGTGTGTTCTAAACGAACAAAACCAAAAGACAGACGATGGATAACAGGTATAGAAAACAAAGCATTCAGAAAGTATCTTCTCAAAAAATTGATGATAAGGACCACAGAATCCGACGTCAGTTGTGGAAAATGCCGCAATGTTTTCTATAAAACATACAGACTGTCTCAAAGTACACCTGTTCTCACCACAGAAATTGAAGATTCCAATTATCAACCACCTGAGAAGAAACAAAAACATGCTATAAAGTCACCAAGAACTATAACTTTACCACTTCCTTCTGTTAGCGGACAGTCACATTCGACATGCTGTGTTTGCAGACGTAGAGGCCCTAAACAAGTTATCGTGCCAGCTCAAGTTAGGTATAACATTCTTATTGACAACAACATCATTATAGCTGCTGGTTCAAGATGTTGTCCTGGCCATATAGACAGTAATAATAGTGTTTTTACACCAGCTGCATTGGAAAAATGTAACACTATTAATAGAGAATCACAATTTAATAGAACAGATATTGTTAAGATCATACAGAACATACGAGAAATTGCCTTGAAAAATAAAAAGAAAAGAATTGACTTTGACTCTGCGAACACTATGACAGATTCAGACTTTTTCAACTTAATGGGAGTTGATAAAGACACTTTCAATGACATTTGCGACCATGTTACAAATATAAGAGATTCTACTAACAGAACACAAAGAACATGCATTGGCATATTATTAACAAAACTCCGAACTGGAATGTCCAATAAAGTGTTATCAACAATATTTAACATTGGGATAAGTTCAGTGAAAAGGTCAATATCTTCAGCCAGGAAAGCATTGTCCGCTCAGTTTACACCAAACTATATCGGGTTTCAGCACATTGACAGGCAAACTGTAATATCTAATCACACCAGGCAGTTGGCCAAGACACTATTTGGAGGTTACCATGATCCTGCAATATTGGTGGTGGATGGCACATATATATACATTCAAAAGAGCATGCAATTTAATTTTCAACGGCGATCCTACAGTATGCACAAAAAACGGCCATTGGTCAAACCAATGATGATCGTTACAACAACGGGATATATTTTAAGTGTGCTTGGTCCATACTTTAGTGACTTTAAGAACAATGATGCGAATATTCTTAAACATGCGTTTGCAACAAATATTGAAAACTTAAAGCAATGGTTAAAAGACGACGATGTGCTAATTGTTGATAGAGGATTTAGGGATTCCCTTGAGCTACTCAAAGAATTAGGAATCAGTACAGCAATGCCAACCTTTCTTAAACATGGCACAAAACAACACACAGTCGAGGAAAGTAATGCTTCTAGACTTGTAACAAAAGTCAGATGGGTCGTAGAATCGGCGAATGGTCGAATTAAATCTTGGAAATTGCTTGACAACATAGTGCCCAATACACAAATACCTTACATTGGTGACTATACTCGTTTAGTGTGTGCAATGTCAAACAAGTACCGCAAACCACTTTGTACAAGTGACATAAATGATGAAGCTGTTGGTCTGCGTATGCTTTATTTAATGAAGTGCACAAATGCACTGCAGCAAAAAGTTGTAGCTGAGGGCTTGAATACAAAGAAGGCTTGTTGGAAAGGAGTTGATGCAATGCAGGAATCCCTTGAGTTTCCGAGGTTGGATGAAGAAGATCTCCGAAGTATCACAATCGGTGTGTACCAGTTAAAGTTAGCAAAATGTTATACACGAGAACACTTTAATGATGATGGAGAATATGAACTTCTTTTTCATTCATCAGAACCAGGTTTGATAATGGCCAAAATTCAAAGCCGCCATGTGTCCAGCAAAGCACATAAACTGTGGGTGTCGTACACAGAATCATCAGTGACTGGTTGGTACTGCCAGTGTCGCGCTGGTGCACGCGTTGTTGGATGTTGTTCACATACCGCAGCTGTCGTTTGGTTTCTCGGATATGCCCGTTACCAAGGTGTACAGGAATTCAACTCAAGCACCGATTGGAGCATGTATCTAACGGATGCACATGATATGCCTCAACCACAATTAGTCAATGACGACAGTGACGTCGACGAGACAGAGGAATAAGGCAACAATACATGGCATGCAAACTAGAAGCTGTGATAAATAGTTAGGAATTTTTATTAAAAAATTTATGACTTGATAATTTATAGTGTTGTTGTAAATTGTTTTTGTTTAATCTTAGTTGTGGACACAAGTTGAACAACGGATATTAGTAACTTCACAATTGCTGATGTGTTTGTAATATAAAAGTACAATTCACATACAAAATTATCTGACATGTATCTATTATGAACAAATGTATATGTCAGGGAATACAGCAACACGTTTTTATGCACTTTTCAACCGCTTGAAAGTAATATCAGCGTGGTTGCTATGGTAACTAAAATAACCAATGTGTCGTTTAACATTTTAAAAATTCAATATGGGTATTTCTCAATTTCAC
Source organism: Panopea generosa (assembly GCA_029582155.1). Taxonomy (NCBI): domain Eukaryota; kingdom Metazoa; phylum Mollusca; class Bivalvia; order Adapedonta; family Hiatellidae; genus Panopea; species Panopea generosa. The sequence continues at coordinate 17,393,716 of CM055912.1, forward strand.
TTCATGTATTTACTATTTTAAGAAGCAATTAAATAGCCATTCAATGTATTAAGGATAGCAATTTAAGCCGTTGCCATGGTAATGCAGACCATATTAATTTTTTATTAACTATTGTATGGAAAAGGGAAATCAGGAAACATAACTGTAATCATAATTTAGAGTAAACTTGTCTTCTTTCACTTTTATATTCAGTGAATGGTGAAACTACTGCTAAAATCCAATTTTTTTGTACGATTTCACAGTTTTCATAGAGTTATCTCCCTTTTTACCTCATTTCCGCTTTACAAATACTTACATTTGTATCACAAAAATTTAAACATACAATATATGTATGATAAGAATTAGTTGTGATTGTAAAATGAACATAAATTAAATAACTATAACAAATATATTTCCTATACCCCCCTTTTACAGCTTGTAAAATCATGTTATACATGACCTTTCAAAACATTATGAAATATAGTTTATCCGTAATATATTTATTTTAAAATGTGTTTTCCCATATTAAACATATAATTTGGATTATAAATATATGTGTTACCTTTTATTTTGAAATTGGGCCAAATATGGGCCTTAACGCACCTAGCCCAAATTTGCATAGTAAAACAATTGGACGACGTCACGCCTAGAGTAGAAATTTGGAGCGGAGTAACATTTTGTGTTGGGTGTAATATGACCCCACTGGATACTTTGAAGTTTATTTCACACAGCTCTTTAACATAATGCATAACCAGGAGTCTTATCTATTGGTGGTACAAACGGGTTTCTAATGATGAGACGAAAGTAACTGACCATCAGCGATCTGGACGACAGAAGTATTGTGTGGTTTTCCTGTGCTTCAAGTCAGTTCTTCGTGAAAATCTTTTTCAGTACCTCAAAGCCATGTGCCTGAGTGTACATTCTGTTGTTACGATCTATGAGTCAATATAGTACCGTGATAATTATGTACCAGAAGTGGGTGCAGTACCACGAAAATTGTGTTTTGCACAGCGGTTCATACTTCGATAAAGAATAACTTTTATTTCAATGTCAAGTTGACGTCACACAAATAACTTCAAACTCCCCCGTACTTTGTTACATATACATTTTGACTTGTCAAAATTAATGTTACGTGTACAATTTCGAAATTTCTAAATTTCTAAATGCGTCCTAATACTTTTGGAACATATCTCGTACTCCTTATAGTGGCCATAGTACTTTTTATTTAGAAATATCACAATATTAAACTCTTTTGGGGATCACCTTATGGATAAATACCGCCACCACATCGTTACTGAACAAAAAGTTATTTACTATGAAAATTTAGATTCCCATAACATTCCTTTGTAATAAAAAAATAATGACTCCTTACAGGGTCCCTATACATCACAGCTAATTGATTGTCCAAACTTCAATGATCCTACTTGACCCCTAATGTAAATCCTTCTTATTGAACCAAATCTTAATTATTATTACTACAAGATGCTTCAGAACTCAAACTTAATAATAATTTTGCACAAATGGATGAAATAATGAAAATTTTCTGTTTCCCCATAGTATTGCTATGTAAAACTCAAAGACCCCTCACATGGCCCCTTTTAGTACGAGCCTCTTGATTTGTACAAACTGCAAACCCCTACTCATGGGGATTATTTATAAATTTATAAATATGAACCAATTCGATTGGCCGGTTGTTGGGAAGAAGATTTTTTTATTATTTCCAATTTTTACCATTTTGTGCCACAAACTAGTCCTTTATGGAAAGTCAATCTTCCTTGTTGAACCAAATCGTATCTGCGATGGCTTAATGCTGCATCAGAACTCAAACTGAATGATTATTTTGCACAAATGGATGAAAAAATTAGTTTTTTTCTGTTTTCCAATAGTATTCCTTTGAAAACTTTTAAGTCTCTCTTATATGGCTCATATAAATACCAGCGACTAGTCACCTTACTGGACCCCTTATTTGAACACCCCTGAAACTCTTATTTATAGGGCACATTTAAACCAATAATTAAAAGAAATTTCAACACTTTATGAGAAGATTTTTGAAATTTCGCTTTTTTACACCTGCTGGTGCCCTTATTTATATGTAAATGGGCACAGTCTCAACTGTCACGTCTAAACAATGCTCCAGACAGAAAGAGAATTGAACTTATACATAAAATAGATAAGAAAAACAGAATTTTGTGTTTTTCTATAGTATTTCAATGTAAAAATCAAAGTCCCCTTACATGGCCCCAATCAATCCTAGCCCCTTACTCGAACAAATTGAAACTCCCAGTTATGGGGATTATTTAAACCATATATGAACAAATTTGAGTAGACGGTTCTTGAAGAGAAGATTTTCAAATGTAATTTCCCTTTATAAAACTAACAAGTCCCATGGAGGAGCAAATTTTTACCCTAGGGTCATGTTTTGAACAAATTTGATAGAAACTCATTTACTACATGTAAAATATCAAAGCTCCAAGCCATGCGCTTTTGGAGAATAAGATTTTCGAAATTTTGAAGAAATAAATACCGATACGCCCCTGGAGCGGGACCCCAATTTAACCCCAGGATCATCATTCGACAGACACAGGTTGATCACAATAGCTCATCTTAAGCTTTGCTCAGATGAGCAAAGACAGTCACTCATTATTCAGAAATATGTGTCAAGCTGAGGACTTCATGGGATATAACATATATATATGGAAATCTATCATATACAACAAGAAAAGACGCTCTTGGGCCAGAGGACGCTTAAAATTCCACAATAATAATCCGCTTTGGGGGTCGTCTTAACGGAGTATATCAGGAAACAAGCTATAAATGTCTCAAATAAAATAATTATTGATATTTATTATTGTATGGTGTTTAGCGTGTTTTTCAACAATTGTTCAGTCATATTGCGACGGTGTTTTGATACAGTATTATGAGCGCTGTTAAACTGGAGTATCATGCCGCAGAAACATGGTATGATACCCCATCCAGTCACATTATTATACTGACACCGGGCCGACCAGACCTAGTACTTTCCTCTTAATGCTGACCGTCATGCAAGGAAGCTTCTAGTACCATTTTTAAAGTCTTTGGTTTGACCCAGCCGGGATCGAACCCACGACCTTCTGCATACGAGGCGGACGCTCTACCACTAGACCATGCTTCGGTTAAAATATTTATTGAAATGGATTAAAATAAAAAGCATCTCAATATCATTTAAAACTATAATATTCTGAATGGTTTGGTATGCCAACTCCATTGAAACGTGACAAAATAAATAATCAAATAAGAGTGAAAAACTTGATCCGAAATCCCTTTTCTAAAAATAGACATCGCATAATTCTGTTTGACAACCTTCGCATTGTTATTCTCTATCTACAAACATGCATACCGAATAAATTTAAAATCAAAATGCTATCACGTGACTTCTAAGTTACATCACAATATAAGTCTTTTAGATATCCCTTTAGCGATACGGGTTCAGTGTGTATACACTGACCCAAACTAAAAACTTGACATCGAATTAAAAAGTTTTGCTGATAAATGTATGTTCAGAGTCAAGGTTTTCATTATAACTTTATGTTTCTGTGTAATTTACTGGAACATATCAGACATTGCGTGTTTTTTACTAAACAAGTAAGTCAAGAAGGGTAAAAATGAAAAATCCAAAAAAAATGAAAATGATAACGTTACATTTGAAAAAGACATAACGCGCTGACTGAGTGCATTAACTGATTTTTTTATACGTAAGTAACCGGTGTGGCCTCGTTTTTACGAAATCATTCCTGAATATGTCATCTCTATGAACTTACGTAACGTGTTTGGAATACGTTGCCATTCCAACAGAAGTTCATTTCGAATGTCGTTTATGGTATCAGGTTCTTGATTGGACCTGACCCTCCAACCCAATATATTCCATTCGTATTCTATGGGGATCAGGCTCAGAAGATACAGAGGCATTGCCGTTGGTAACACGTGTATTGCCAATAACGTCGTGCCCTTAACAGTCTGGAAGCTCCGTTGCGCGCTGTCGGAAGCTGACCATTATATGACTGACGAGCACGAATACGAACACGGTTTTGTCTCAAACGGTTTATGATCTCCTGTGCATGAACACCGTTACGCCAAAGAGTACTGGTTGCAGGTAAAAAACGATTACGTTGGACAGTCAACGTAATAGCGCGATAAAACGTAAAGTTGTTGCACGTGTGCGACCGGGTCTGACACGATCTCTTGCATACCCAGTAGTATTGTACCAGTTGTACCAGTTTGCAAGAATATATGAATTATAGCTATTTGGAACAGTATTTACCAATGACCCGGTCCGGAGCATATCAACAGCCTGATTTCTCTGTATTAGAAAGACGTGGCATCTCTAAATAAAAGTGTTGTTTTTTTAAAAAATGATTTTTTATCTTTGCTAAGCAAGACATGTCAATGAATAATTCAGATACTTTGAAAAAGAAATGCATAATGATTATCCACAATTAAATCCTGAAACACATTTCCAAACATGAATGTTAACAACATATAAAGTGTAACGTTTCTTTTTGGGTCAGTATATATAGGCATGATATATTGAGGGAAATATTTTTAGTCAATTCTAAAAATATTAAAAATCCTAATAAATTCACTTTAACCCCTTTTTGATAAATACCCTCACCAAACCCTTAATGAACAAAATGTAATTTGCTATGAAATACTTCAAATTTCACACTATTCATCAGGATTCGACACTAATGGTGTTTAAGGTTTCCGTTCTATGTTTTGGTCAAAGTGTTACTAAAATACATGCTGATCTGTTTTATAAACGGAAAAAGAGCAAACAAAATCTCTAAAAACTGGGGATTTTTTTATTCCGACTACGAATTCATTGTGCATTTTCCGCATTGGTAATACATTGGTAATACAATGTGCCCACATCACAGATATATGTTTCTATAAAAATGGTTTATTTGTAAATGGTTCAAGTTAAATAACAATTGCTAGACGCTATTTTTTTTTTTTTTTTTTTTTTAGTAATGGCGATCATTTTTAATTTCAGATCGAAAATAAAATTCTGTACAGTCTACTAGGAGTTAAATTGGCCTAGTGCTTAACGCTTGTGACAGACGGTGGTCGACAGACGATCGATAACGAGTCATCGCATCGGATACTTTTAATGTCAGAATGAATCACTGCTAGATATAAACATTCTTCCAATAAAGATTTTGATTAAGTTTGATAAAAATGGATTTATATCACTCAAGGATACCTCTTTATTAAGACCGATGGACAGACAAAAATGCACTCAGTATATGCCACTGAATAAGCATAAATACAGTATTCATAATACCTATATTCTTTGTATGTTTCGTCCGATGATCGATCTCCACATATGACACAGATATGTTGAACACTGGACATTATGTTGACCAAATGCGGGTCTACCGAGGAGCGCACAGAGTCCGATCCAAATGACATCGAAGGCACAGATGTGAATGATGATGGTGATAGTGGATGAAGTATTGATGAGTGTCCGGGAATAGGATGTTTTGACGATGGCATCCCTGGGTGCATTCCATAACTGATGTTAGAGTCCTGGGATGTGTCAGATAAGAAAGGTATGTCAGATTCAATATCTGGCGAGCCCACTGGCGAGCCCACTGACGGTGACATCGACCACACACTAGATACAGGACTAATATTACCCATTCTTTCAATCCCCATCAAAATGGACTTAACGAGACTATTGTCACTGTCAGATGACACTGAAAGTACAGTAAACAAAATTGTCAACTTTTTATGTACATGTTAATTGCTTCATTTACTTTCCAATGCTTTTATCAGTTTGTAATCATGATAAATACTACACAGTAATTTCCAGTCAATTTAAAATGTACAACAATAAATGGATACTATTTTATATTTTAATTTCACTACTCAATTCTCCAACTAGTACAGGTTATGGTAACAAGTGGGCTGTTTCAAACGATATGGTACCTTTTTCAAGTAATAAATCTTAAATCAACAAACATATGTCTTTGGTGAACATGTCATTCCATGGTTTTAATAAGTCTACCAAATTGTCTAGCAAAGACAAATCTTGAAATCCCTATTCATAGGGAACATTAATTCTAAATATAAACACATTTCACTTGAGAAAATTTTTTTTTTAAATAAAACTTTTCTTATGTTAATGGCTTGAAAAAATCGGAGATAAACTGATTAGGTGATATTTCATGCAAAATATCAAAGCTCTAGGCCATATACACTTTCGAAGAAGAAGGTTTTTGAAATTTTGTGAAAAAACCCTGATAAGTCCCCATGCTCATGATTTGAATAAACTTGAAAGATATTCATGTAACAATGCTTCAAATTTGATAAAAATCTGTCAAGGGGTTTGAGAGAAGGAGTCGTTTGAAACGTAAATGACGGACACAGTGCAATCATAATTGCTCACTTGATCTTTGCTCAGGTGATTTAAAAAGGTGTTTATGTCTAAAGGTCAAAGTCAAACTTGACATAGGTGAGTCCACTCAGGAAAACTTCAGTGGCATAACACACACTATTATAGACAGAACTGCCAAAATTAGAAAGTAGAGAAGTAATTAAGAAAGTAAACAAGCATACAGAATGGGTCTCGAACATGGTTATAATAAAGAAGAAGGAAGAGAGTTTGTCTTGATTCATGAGAGCTAAATAACATCAAATTAAAACCAAATCAACTTAAAGCTACTCTATCAAAGTAGATCTGGTGGCATCGAATAGAAGGTTACCTGAAATTGATATTTCCGCCAGCCAATCAAAGCAGTAATTTCAAGGTTTTGAAAGTAAAAGTAAATGTCTATTTTAATCGGAAAAAAATCTACATTTAGCTGGGATCCCAATATCATTTTCGGTGATCACGCGTTTATAATTGTTACAACGAAAACATCATGGCTACGGCCATGTTAACTGTAAACGATTTTCAGAAATTAAAGAAATCAGGGACGATACTACTTTTTTTTTTAATTGTTGCACCAACATAGGAAGATCACTATGGCAGTGTCAACGCCAAGGCGACAACAATTTTTTAGAATATATCAGTCGATGTCGTGTTGTAAATCTCACCGAACGATTGGATGTATTGTTATGGATATCAATAATATGAAAGGTCAATCTGATGTGACCTAATGCAATGATGTCAGAGCGACTGTACATAACGTATGGAAGCTTTAGTTTGATTGAACTTTAATGAAATTGGTTAAATAAGGCCAGAGAGAGAGAGAGAGAGAGAGAGAGAGAGAAAGAGAGAGAGAGAGAGAGAGAGAGAGAGAGAGAGAGAGAGAGAGAGAGCACATTCAACTACCAACTGTTGAAGAAATAACTAATCCCATGTCGAATGCCAAGTATTTTTCAAATCTGAATGCTAATCAAGGCTTAGTTGTATCGGATGAATATTTATGCAACAATTAAAATGATATTGTTGTGTATGAAGCCAGTTTTATAACTGTGCGAGCAGTTAAATTCATTAGCTATCAAAATCACTGATTAAAGTACGTACTACTTTGATTGATTCAATATCAAACACTTAAACACATCGAGGGCTAACAGATGGTCAGTAAACAACTCTTTCCTGGGATCCTGGAATGTAGATTACTGGACAGTAAGTTAAGGTATTCGTACAAATTGGTCAGTACTCCCTTATTTTAAAATCGAGGAGTTAAGTACTCCATCGGTCCCTAAAGTTACTGTGTCAAGAGCCCAAATAGACAGAAGGTGCCGGTTTTGCCAGGTGTGGATTTTTTTTAAGACTGAATGCAAAAGATCAATATGAAAATCATTCATATTATATGCTTAAACATAGAAAGTCTATAAATGACTATAAATATAATAATTTATATAAAACTCTTCCTGTAATCTAACAGCACTTCCAAAACCACAAGTTAAAACAAAAATAGATAAAAACTGTTTATTTATTTTATGATTAAGCAAAACCGTATTAATTATTTAGATCAAACAATCAACCAGGACAAAGGTGTGGTCTGAAGCTGAAGAATACATATTCCTCCTCCCCAATAACATGCTACCAGTTTTGAATAGTTATTTGATTGTGTATTTCTTATTCCTTATTTACATATTCCTCCTCCCCAATAACATACTACCAGTTTTGAATAGTTAATTGATTGTTTATTTCTTATTCCTTATTTACATATTCCTCCTCCCCAATAACATACTACCAGTTTTGAATAGTTAATTGATTGTTTATTTATTTTATGATTAAGCAAAACCGTATTAATTATTTCGATCAAACAATCAACCAGGACAAAGGTGTGGTATGAAGCTGAAGAATACATATTCCTCCTCCCCAATAACATACTACCAGTTTTGAATAGTTAATTGATTGTTAATTTCTTATTCCTTATTTACATATTCCTCCTCCCCAATAACATACTGCCAGTTTTGAATAGTTAATTGATTGTTTATTTCTTATTCCTTATTTACATATTCCTCCTCCCCAATAACATACTACCAGTTTTGAATAGTTAATTGATTGTTTATTTATTTTATGATTAAGCAAAACCGTATTAATTATTTCGATCAAACAATCAACCAGGACAAAGGTGTGGTATGAAGCTGAAGAATACATATTCCTCCTCCCCAATAACATACTACCAGTTTTGAATAGTTAATTGATTGTTTATTTCTTATTCCTTATTTACATATTCCTCCTCCCCAATAACATACTACCAGTTTTGAATAGTTAATTGATTGTTAATTTCTTATTACTTATTTACATATTCCTCCTCCCCAATAACATATTACCAGTTTTGAATAGTTAATTGATTGTTTATTTCTTATTCCTTATTTACATATTCCTCCTCCCCAATAACATACTACCAGTTTTGAATAGTTAATTGATTGTTAATTTCTTATTCCTTATTTACATATTTCTCCTCCCCAATAACATACTACCAGTTTTGAATAGTTAATTGATTGTTTATTTCTTATTCCTTATTTACATATTCGTCCTCCCCAATAACATACTACTAGTTTTGAATAGTTAATTGATTGTTTATTTCTTATTACTTATTTACATATTCCTCCTCCCCAATAACATACTACCAGTTTTGAATAGTTAATTGATTGTTTATTTCTTATTCCTTATTTACATATTCCTCCTCCCCAATAACATACTACCAGTTTTGAATAGTTAATTGATTGTTTATTTATTTTATGATTAAGCAAAACCGTATTAATTATTTAGATCAAACAATCAACAAGGACAAAGGTGTGGTATGAAGCTGAAGAATACATATTCCTCCTCCCCAATAACATACTACCAGTTTTGAATAGTTAATTAATTCACTGTCTTTGAGTGTCAGCATTAATATTCTGTCAAATACCACACTAATACCTTTTTAAAATGGCAAAGAGTGTGTGTAATTAAACGTTTATAGCTGAAATGTAACATCAAGAGTACTGCTAAAACTGGTAATAGAAACAATGAAGAAATAAGAGGAATATTACTTAGAAAAATAAATTATGATATAAAAAATAAATAACATGTTTTTTAAAACTTATTTTTCCGCTAGTGTTATCTATTGCAAATTGCTAAAAAATACACAATAATTCTAAATATCATTATGCTGCTCATAACTAAATCATTGTTTGCACATAATTATGTACATTAGAATATTTTTGTAAGAATGATTGAATTTTGCGTGCTAACAAAACATAAATCTCCCTTACAGGTTGAGGTCCTGAAAATATCCACATGTAATGGCTATCGTTACATAGTTTAAATGTAAAAATGCACAGAAAAGTAATAAAGTATGTTGCTTTACATGAAAATTCGTTCTATATCTGATATAGATCAGACAGAATATAATTATGTCGTCATTAAAATTATTTGTGTACTCACTCAAAAATGCAGCTACCCAAACTTTTTTATTAACTTTAAAAGCGTTAATTTTTTTCAGGTTTTCTGTTAATTTCTGTAAAATAACTATGCGAAATCAAAATCTGGCAAATAAAAAAAATAGTTACCTATCTACACATATAAAATTACCGGGTCGGAGCGCATCAAACACATATTTTCAAAAGATGGCCTTAATAAAACAGGTAGGTTCAATGACCGTATGTGAACGTAATTGCTATTGTAAATTTAATTTAATTACATGAACAAGTAAAAAAATGCCACAATGTTAAAACTGTCAAATGAACAATAAAAACTAAAATACAACATAATGCATTCTGGCTTCCTTTATTTCATAAACTTACATTAAAACGGTTATTAAAAGAGCGTAAAATTGTTCACTACAAAACTAATATTCTTCATTAATTTAACGTTTCTAAAAAAAAACGTTTTCAAAAATCGTTGACATTTTAATTCAGCAACGACACAGTAAATGGTTTTGTATTGATCTTTGTAAACAAAATCAATATATAAAAATAAAATAAGAACAAACAAATAACATACAGATGTAAAACATATTACGAGTAAAAGGTTCACTTACTTGTATCGTGTTTCCTCACAGGAATGCTAGTTTGATATCCCAGGAACTAGTGGGTGTCAGGAGTCTGGAGATCTATTTGAATAAAAATCATTTAACAATGTGCTTTCACTTAAAACAACAAAACGATCCGACACAAGGCTGCAGTTACATTGACCTATAAATTTGTCAAACTTAATAAAAGGCAACCTCAAGTTGCACTCAGGCATTTGGTATATTTACTGGGATGTGAATATTAAACAAATTGAAATTTACGCCCCTGATTACATTTAAATGTAATTTTTAAAAATATGTCTTGCATCGCGTACAATCCAGAAATCTGTTTACTTAAGTATGATTATTTTAATTATGAGGTATGAAAAATAAATGTCACACCAGTAATCGTTCGAAGTTTATAAAGTATCAACAAAAAGACAAGGAGGGTGTGTCTCCTGATGAAGGAGGTACGGGGTTGTCCCCTTAAACTTGTGATCTCACAAGCGCGCGCGTGTGTGTATAAGGAGAGAGGGTTATTTACGCCTATAGTTTGTGACTTTTAATTTTTTTTTATTAAGAAAAATACTATAAGATATATTTAAGAAAAACGTCCATTTAGTTTTAAACCTTGTACCTCGTGCACTGGGTGGGACTGGTGACGGCACGAGTCAACTGTGATCGTTTTGATATTGAAAACACACAATATGGGTTACTTTTACTCCAAATATTTGTTTTTTTATAACTTTTAAATATTTCCATAGGGGAAGGGTGTATATGCTGGCCAGCATATTAAATGATATAGTAAATATAATCAACAACACATCAGTATGCCTCAAAATGTAATTAATTTTGATTTTATAAACATTTATTAAGTTTGAATAGTTTTGCATGCGATTTTCCTCCTTGCGATAATGATTTTAGCATATGGTTGAAGACCGGTGTTGCAGTTAGGATAAACAGTTCAGCAATTGTATTTGCATTCAGTATTTATTAAACGTAATTATACTCGTAGTTGAAGAAAATGCATTGAATGTCCGCATATATACACCATGGTGATTATATATATATATATATATATATATACTATGTAATTTTGTGAATATCAAATGAGAACTGCAGGTGTTAGAGTACACACAAGGCCAAAATGTGTAATTTTTGACATTTTTACTCCAACATTAATTATCATTTTTTTCAAGTTCAAAAAACTTGTCCAAGATATTATGGTTATGCAACTACTATGCAAGTGTGCACAGTTCAAATAACGCATTTTTTAAGATTCAAGGGACATAACTCCGATTTAATTACCCAATTAAACCAGTTTAAAATGTTATTACTGTGTAAGATTCTTGAGGATCCAATGAAAAATTCACACAAGGTCAAACAGTGCATCTTCATGTTTCAATGACCAATTGTTCGACTTGGCCAATATACAATCTATAGGTAAAATATTGTTATAAAACTTCCAGCGTTTATCAATAGATACAGATATTTCTTTGATTTTTTTTTGTACGACAATACAATATAGGTATATTTGACACATGTTAAAACAAAGTTGTGATATAAATTTCGGGTTTATTTTCAGATGAAGTTTGCTTACTCAAATTTGTCTTTTTTATGATTTAATCACGACCCTGGATATAGCCTGACGCGTTGCTGACTAACCTATCATAAATCATGGGAAAAATCCGTTCGTAAATAAATACCAGTCATGACGCTATGTGAACAAATTACCTGTCACTATCAATTGTAGTTGGTGATTTCTACCCTTCCCTATGTAATTACGTTTTATTTTCATATTAACCTAACCTATCCTGGAAGGTTAACCAGTACTCGAGAAAACAACCCCACCCCACTCCTAACACTTACATCAATGACATATGCCGTATATCAACAATCAAGTAAACAGTTGTCGTTCGGGGATTGAACTCGAAACCCCTCTGGATTCTTATATCTGTCATTTAGATTTGACAATTGTAATAATTTTCTCTTTATTTCTGAAAATTAAATATCTAGAAAATTAGAATTAAACGTAAAAAACAAAACAATGATAAAGGCATAAAGTGTATAAGGGCCTTTTATTTCGCTTAAAAATTATAAGTTTATTGTAATATAAAACACTATTAGTCAATTTAATATACAACAAACATTCTATTTTCATGTACATCATCTGTTTTATCGGTTCGTTTGTTTGTTCGCTCGTTTGCTTGTTTGTTCGTCTGTTATAATTATCACCGTCATCATAATCATCATCATTATCATCATAACCACCACAATCTGCGTCATCACCATCATCATCATCATCATCATGTATTATCATCTCTGTAACCAAGGAACTATCTCTAATTTTTTGCTGTGTCATCACCATACCACCACCATCACCACATTACATCACCATCACTGGCATTAATATGGTTATTATTATTTGACCAATCACAGTTAGTGTTTATCTGACGCCTTGCTGTTTGCTTACCTAATGCTGGTACGCACATCATCCTGAACATGTTTTGAAGGAATAGATCAGTGCAGGATAAACTGGCAGGTAAGTTGTTTTGTTTCAATAACTGTTATTCTAATAATTTTGTTATTGTGTTTACCCTACATATATAGTAATGTAAGCCGTATATTTAAACAAAATGTGTTATCGTTTGTTTTGTTTTTTGATGGATTTGGTATAGAGACCGACATGGTTGATTATAATTAGTTTTGTTATCGCCGATTCTTCATAAACGTATGAGCCGGGGGATTAGATGGGACCAGGCCTTCAATGTTCAGGTTGGGGTGGGGGCAGCATTAGCCTAATATGAAAGCCGTGGATTGACAGCTTTTTTTATTATTTGGATATTTTATCTGCTGTCATTTACGCCTTACTTACGTATTGGAAAAAAAATCCACTGACACCGCTTCGCTGTGTATGTCATTTAACGCTGTTATAAGGCTTGACAACAAAACCAAACTGTTGAAATAAATCAATGGAACATTAATTTATCAAGCGGTACTAATAAAATACATCATTTTGTTGAGTTACAATGAAATTATAAACAATTTACTGGGTGAACCATCAAAATCATAATCGCGAACGAAACTTTGACGTAACGCACACCTGTTACAGAAATGAATAATTGTCCGCCGTGAAATGAATAATTGTCCACCGTAAACAACATAAAACGGAGAAGATTTGATGTACACACGGTTGAAGCGAAATGCACACAAAAGTTTATATTTTCTTGAAAATTGGTGCATAGTAATCATTCTTTGTTGTTACGATTTAAATATTAAGAAATGCTTAAGAATAAAGAAAATAAAATAAGTTGCCATGTATTTTTGTAAGAAATTTGCAATATATATAGCATAAGAAAGCAGTGACTTAATAATACTCAATGGATAGGACACTGATATAAGTCCTTGGGAATTTAAAACAAAAGCAAATGGCCGAGCACGAAGACTACACACAAACGTGCAACCTAGTTGTAAGATTCTTGAAAACATAATTTTAATGATGGATCGAAATTGTCTTTGAAACGACATGTAAATGTTTATTCTTTTACTGTCGTGTTTGTTGTTATGCGAGTTATCAATCTGAGCATTATGGGGACTTCCGTACAATACAGTGTTGGGTCTGTTGTGTATTTGACCAGAGACTTTGTCCGCATAAGCTTAGTACTAGATCTACGCAAGAATTTTTCGAGCATGATGTGTAGTAATCAATAGCTTTCAATCAAGGTAAAATAAATAAGTCTATATTTGCCATTTTAAGGCGACTTCTGTCAGCAAAAAGACTTAAAAATTGTCTATTTACATGTACATGTATTCATTTTCAATAAAAAATAACAATTTAAAGAAAAAAAAGAGGATTAATATCGTGTAAACAACTATCTTTGGGAACTTATGGTAGGTATAATGTAAAATATACATTTTATAGTAACCCCCTACGTTTAACCGAAGAGGGTTGTGAAGTATGAATTAATTCCAAAGTTTACAACAAACGTCGACATTATGTACCAAATTAAAACCTTTTTTATCTAAAAAAATCGCCCTTGCTATTACAAATAACTTGTTTAATCAGAGAATAATTCTATATTCTGCCGAAAAAGTGACTACGGCATCGAACTTGATTACTTTACAACACGACTCGACCAGAATGATAAATAACAGCACATTGTTTATCCAAAGCCGACCCTCTTTAAAAAATTGGTTTGGTAGGTTAGCATTTTTTAAAAATCCCAACAACGTCCAATCGATTTGCCCAACATAGAGCAACTGTTGGCTAAAATGTATATCATCAGCATGGTTTGGGCAGTAGTGCAATTCAGTGTATATATCACTTATTAAATTATTCGGAAAGTAATATATGTATTATATCAGAGACCAATATATAGAGATAAATGATTGCATTTGCTTTTCTAAGTATCGAGTGGCACATTTTGGCGCTCGACTCCCCACTGACTCTAACAAAATATGCTTGTTCTTTTGGTATCGAAAGGAAGAACTTTGGAAGGTAAACTTTTCTTTTTTTTAAATTAAATAAAGAAGCATTTCAAGTTATGCTTACAGTTATTTGTGTGTGACCATCGTTAAAAGGCATTTTTTTTTGTTTCAAACCCGTAATACTTTAAAAACAGAAGAAACAGATCGGTTTATCGGTATACTTAGCGTGCACTGCATAAAATTTTATCACGGATCGATGTATTTAATGTTAAATTTTCAATTCTCATTCATTATATGCCAATTGTTTGAATTTGAAAGTCGTGAAACCTTCCCAACATATTCCGTTGGGAACTTCCAGTTAGTAAAATCGGCTTCCGCCGTTGCACGTCTCGGGAGATGCAAAAAAAAAGGCTCCTTAGAGGCGTGCAATATGTCGCACTAGGGGCAGCATATACTTTGCCCCCTCCAAATATTTGATGAAAATGTCTAAAAAAAATACCATTATATACATAAGATATCATTTTTTTCCCGAGTTAAAACCCAGTACCACGTTGTTGGAGTACACAACAACTACCCCCTCTCTTACAAAATTGCAGTATTTGATTTTGAAGACATCAAGATATTCCAGAGAAGCCCCCCTCCACCCCCTCCCCATCAACCCCCACTTCCTCGTAACCCCAACCAGCAAGAGCAACCTATCCCACACTGGAGCAATATAGGCGGGGGCGGCGGAAGACACACTTCCCCAATAATCAGATTGGGGGAGGGGCTGCATGAACTTTACCCACTCCCACCCCCCTCCCAAATATTTTGATAAAAATGTCTAAAGATCACAAAATACCAAACAGCTGGAGTAAATGACAACATGTTGTTGCCTTAAAAACTCACTAGATTGCAGCATTTGTTGTTTTAGTTATTATAATTTTCCAGGTTAACACCCCGTACCGCCATTAAAAGCTCATTTTAATACATCTTATATTCTTTCTTTTTAAAATATTTAAATATCCACACAACTATTGGAGAAAATAAAAACCGTTTCCCCCCCATGTCGAGTAAGAAAGTTGAGTGCCGAGTAAGAATGTTGGGTGTCGAGTAAAAAATCGAGTGTCGAGTAAGAAGGTTGAGTTTCGATTCAGAAACTCGAGTGTTGGGTAAGAATGTTGACTGTCGAGTAAGAATGTTGAGTGTTGAGAAAGAAAATCAAGTGTTGAGTAAGAAAGTTGAGTGTCGAGTAAGAATGTTGGATGTCGAGTAAGAATATCGGATGACGTGTAAGAATGTCGAGTGTCGAGTTAGAAATCGAGTGTCGAGTAAGAAAGTCGAGTATGGAGTAGAATGTCTAGTGTCACGTAAGAATGTAGAGTGTCGAATAAGAAAGTCGAGTGTCGAGTAAGAAAATCGAGTGTTGAGAAAGAATATTGAGTGTCGAGTTAGAAATCGAGTGTCGAGTAAGAAAGTCGAGTATGGAGTAGAATATCTAGTGTCACGTAAGAATGTAGAGTGTCGAATAAGAAAGTCGAGTGTCAAGTAAGAAAATTGAGTGTTGAGAAAGAATATTGAGTGTCGAGTAAAAATGTCGAGTGTCGAGTAAGAATGTTGAGTACACAGCAGTTATATAACAACAAGATCTCGGATGAGTTCTTGAACCAGCTTGATTCGACCACAAATGCCACCGCCACAGGGCTTATGAGTACATTTTAAGCAAAACTTTTAAAAAAAGGTCTTGACTTGCGATATTTAATCGTTTAACATTGCATGGGGTCCCCCCGAAATTTTTTTTGTGGTCGGGTCCCTGTTGACTGTCGAGTAAGAATGTTGAGTGTTGAGTAAGAAAATCAAGTGTTGAGTAAGAAAGTTGAGTGTCGAGTAAGAATGTTGGATGTCGAGTAAGAAAATCGGATGACGTGTAAGAATGTCGAGTGTCGAGTTAGAAATCGAGTGTCGAGTAAGAAAGTCGAGTATGGAGTAGAATGTCTAGTGTCACGTAAGAATGTAGAGTGTCGAATAAGAAAGTCGAGTGTCGAGTAAGAAAATCGAGAGTCAAGTAAGAAAATTGAGTGTTGAGAAATAATATTGAGTGTCGAGTAAAAATGTCGAGTGTCGAGTAAGAATGTTGAGTACACAGCAGTTATATAACAACAAAATCTCGGATGAGTTCTTGAACCAGCTTGATTCGACCACAAATGCCACCGCCACAGGGCTTCTGAGTACATTTTAAGTGAAAATTTAAAAGAAAATATTTTCTCTGAAGAAAGTTCAAGGCTTGAACCTTAGATATTTTACAAGTAGCATTGCATTGAAATCCCCTAAATTATCTGAAGTCGGATCCCTGGGATCAAAAATTTTGGGCCGCCGCAGGGGTCACTGTTTTACATAGTTATATAAAGGGAAGATGTGGAGACGCGATAGCACTCCCACTTTTCATTGAATCTTAACCAAACTTGCACAGCCGCAAGATCTCGGACAAGTTCTTGAACCAGCCTGAACCACGAATGCCCCCGCCACAGGGCTTATGAGTACATTTTAAGCAAAACTTTTAAAAAAATGTCTAGACTTGCGATATTTAATCGTTTAACATTGCATGGGGTCCCCTGAATTTTTTTTTGTGGTCGGGTCCCTGAGGCCAAATTCAGGGCCGCCAGAGAGGTCACTGTTTTACACAGAGTTACGAGGGTCAGTCATTAAAGTGTGAGTGCGGTTTCATAACTCAAATACTAATTGTCTGATCTGGCTCAAGTTTAAACCACTTGTCAAATCAACATTTACACATTACATGACACGAAATGAAATCATGATGTCACACTGTAAGAAAATGATGTCACAGTGACATGGCGGACATTGCGGTCGCAGAAGTACACTTGAGAAAATCTCAGGTGACCTAAAATGCATGATAATCACAAAAACTGTTACGACGATCACAGTAGATCTAATATTTGTTATAATTATTCAGTATTAGTTCTAATACAATTATGATTTATAAATTAACTATGTTGATTTACATAATTATACATGAATATTATTTAAATTATAATATTTATTTATACAATTACTTCTTTTTTGATAAATATTTAACTAATTGCATTTAATTATAATATTTATATATAAAAAAGAATGAAACTATAAAATTACAGTCCTTTAAATTTCATTAGTTTGTGTCACTTTTTATACATCTACAAACACATTCCAGTTGAAATCTGATAATGGTATACCAGGTTATATACACCAATTACCAATCTTTTAAAATACATCATTTACAAAGGATATGGTTGCAGATGAAGTTTCACTGTCATTTGCATTTGTCTTTGTTTTGGTAAAATAGTTTGTGATATTTAATAGGCACGCAGTGCATGATGTTCTGAGTTTGATAGTACTCCCTAAAACCAGTTAGAATATAGAAATAATCATGGACTCCAACCAACACCGCACTCTCTCAGTGCTTACAGTGCATGGCGTACGGGGTTTAAACCCCAGTAGAATATCATTTGATACATGTTATTGTTTAGTAAAAACGTGTAAAAAAAAAAGAAATATTCGGGTGTAAATAATAATAAAGTTCAACCAGTGTTGTTTGGGATGTGAGAGCGGTACGATACGGTGCATTGTCTTGGTGTAGCAGAAGTTTGCGTTCTAGCATCAGGTGTTTTCTCCGTACTGCTCTTGTCAGGTCTCTTTTCAGAACCTGAAATTGCAAAACACCATTAAAAGCATTGTCTACAGAGCATTATTCCCATAAATGGAGCAAAAAGTCGCATCGTTAATTTCCAATGGTTCATTCCGCTAATATATATGCTCTTTTTTATCGCAGTCGGATTGTTTCGGGTATCGCCATTGAAATAAGCTTTAAAGTCTAGCGTCTGATGAAACATTCGGTCCAGGCTCATTAACCGCAAATTCTGTTAAACGATTACTTTTCACTTTCTTCACAAGAGAAAATGCCGACACGTGTGAAATTTCGTCCCAAAGCCACTTTGAGGGGTCTGTGACCTCCGTTTCTTCAGAATTAAATACATTCCAAGAAAACTGGTTGGAAGTATACGGCCCTTGGTTGCACTTTGATAAAGAGCATTGCGACCAGCTAATGAGGGCCATGATTAAAGGACAGCGCATAAAGTCTTTTGATTTCAGGTCTCCCTTCCACAAATGGATGTCATTGAAAACAAGAAATCAATTGTCGAAATGTTGAAGACAGAGGTCTATTTATTCCAGAAGGCTAAAAGCTCTATCATTCAACGCCTAAAACTGGGTCATTGTTACAAATTCCATACAGTATTATACAAAATTAATATAAGAATATTGACGTCTAAATTCATATTTGTTAACATGATTTTACATTTTCAGCATACTATAATTTAAATGTGACATAATTTGATTAAACAGAAAATATAACATGCAAAACAAGAATTTATAGACCACATGTCTCATAAGAAAACCAAATGTCTAATTGAATTCAGTCAAATGGGACATTATTATCTGTAAAACCATTTATTTTAATAATGGTTTATTTTTTTTGTGGGAGCATAATTCATGGAATTCGTTCTATGCGAGGATAGGTCTATTAAGAACTAATTCATACAAAAAACAACAACAACAGAAATGTTCATACTTGTACCATAACATAATTTGGTCAATAAAGTATATGTATCTGATTCCCTGTCACATAGTATTTTGACCCCGATTGTAACCCCGGGGTCATTTTACCGCTATAGACAAATGCCTCCACCCACTGTAAAATGACCCACGCACAGGTAATCGTCCTTATTTTATATAATTATTTTTATTGATACAGAAAATATATAAGAAATAAAATATATAAGAAATAAAATGCATAAGAAGTGCATAGAGTCATTTTACTGTGGCCATTGTATATTGCATCCTCCTCCCATTCTCATCTCTGCATATACTTGTACATTATAAGCTTGTTATGTGATCATATGGTTTCTAGTATATGTGTCTTATGTAAGTCTACAAGATATCAACTAATACCGTTGAATTTTAAATACCGGTATCATCAATTTTTGGGAGTCACTTTACTATGGCCATTTCCTCCTCTTCTCATCTCTGCATGTTTTGAGAAGTTATCACATTATAAATGTTATGTGATCATTACTATGATCTAGTATTTGTTAATGTCCAAGGTATTCATCAGTACTGTTAAATATCATGAATCATTTGGAGAACGAGTTGCAAACTGTTGATCAAGAACAGAACTGTATGGTGTGTCGAAATAAAACAGTGAAATTGCTATAGAGGATAATTACATCATATGAATTTATGTACACTGTAGCACATGCATTTTTCATTTGATCATAACAAAACTTAGACAGTAGTTATAAATCTATTATATTTAAACTGACCAAATTTAAATATCTGAGGTATGGCTACTGCATTATCGAAAATTGTCATCGTTGGCATTGTATCCTCTTCCGCGTACAAACGATTTAAGACCAATACAACCAAATACAACTTTTGTTAGAAAAAAAAATCAAAACCAAATACACGGCCGATTTTGTTTAAGTCCTTTTTCTTGGCCATTTTATTACATACAACCTTAACGTATGACTTACTTGTTCTATGTGTTCAACTAAATAGAGTGATCGATTCAGAATGTTCACAAAATTGCAAAGATATGACGTATTAAATATGATGTGCACATGACATCCGTTTATCAAATGATAAGCTTGAAAGTCAACCACACACCAGTTACGTATTAATCACAAAAATCATTAATGTTTTAGTTGCAAACAATAGATAATTGGTTTGAACTTACCTTGTTGAAAAAAACATTTGGAATTTTCAAACGTTTCTTATCACTTTACGACAATTTTCGGTATACGCTGTACCACCGTGAATTGTTGGGTCCATGTAAGTTTACAAAATATGCTTTAAAAAACACATACATTGCCAAAATGAGCTTGATTTATTTTCAACATTTATTGCATATTTCTTTTGATGGTATTATTATAAAAATAAGATAATACATTTAATGTTTTAATTTCTATTACTATGTGTTAGTGTTAATAAATGTATTTATACTTTCCAAATCAAATATTGCATTTATTCCAATTATTTAAAACGTATAATTTTGTAAATTTAAGGTTAATTAAATAATTGTAGAATTGTTTATTTATTGTTGTTTTTATTACTTTTTCATCTTGAGTATTAATATTAATATTGTGTTCTGTTTTTACTAGTGATTGTTTTGCTTCTTCTGATTCTAATACAATTTTCCATCGTATTGGAATTTCTAATTCAACTGTACTTTATTATGATATCCAATAAGATTTATCAATTAATTTATCTAACACACACCCTTTGTATTCTTTTAAAATTATATCTGTGTGGATGAATATTTTAGCTCACCTGAGCTAAGATCAAGTTGAACTTTTATGATCGCTCGGTGCCTGTCGTCCGTCCATGAACATTTTTTACGTGCACTCTAGCACCTGCATTTTAAATTGGATATTCACCAAACTTACAGAGTAGTTTTGTAACCATAATACCTCGAACAAGTTTTTTAACTGGTCAAATTAAATTATTAATGTTAGAGTTATGGCCCTTGAAATATTAAAAACTCGTGTGCTCTTTAGCACCCGCTTATTAAATTTTTGATCCTCACCAATCTTACATAGTAGTTATATAACCATAATATCTTGGGCAAGTTTTTAAACTGGACAAACCGGATAGATATTGTCGGAGTCATGGCCATTTAATCAACAAAAATTGCATTATATGAACTTATATACACTCTAGAACTTGCAGTTTTCATTTGATCTTCACAAAACTTAGACAATAGTTATAAACCTGGTATCTATAATATCTAAACTGACCAAATTTAAATGTCTGAGGTTTGCCATTGCCTTATCAAATATTGTCTCCTCTGCCACAGACGAACGATTAAGGGTCAATGTGTCTCTTTTATTAACTTACGTATTTATAAGAAAAAAGATACTGGTGTATGGAACGCCATAGCTGTCTTATGTGACCCATTTTATATGTATTATGTGCATTCCTTATTATATTATATGCATTCATCATTATATTATGTGCTTTGTTTATTTTATTATGTAGATACGTTATTACATTATGTCGATACTTTATTACATTTTGTAGATACTTTATTATATTATGTAGACTGTTTATTACATTATGTAGACACGTCATTATATTGCGTAGATCCTTCATTACATTATGTAGATACATAATTACATTATGTGGTTACTTTATTATATTCTGTAGATACTTCATTATATTGTGTAGATACGTCATTATATTGTGTAGATACGTTATTACATTATGTAGACTGTTTATTACATTATGTGGATACTTTATTATATTCTGTAGATACTTCATTACATTATGTAGATACTTTATTATATTCTGTAGATACTTCATTACATTATGTAGATACTTTATTACATTATGTAGAAACTTTATTATATTATGTAGAAACTTTTTTACATAATGTAGACACTTTATTATATCTTGTCGAAACTTAATTATATTATGTAGAAACTTTATTTCATTATGTCGAAACTTTATTACATTATATCGAAACTTTATTATATTATGTGCATTCTTCATTATATTATGTCAAAACTTCCTTATGATGACGAGATCATTTTGACGGGGTGATTTATATACTGACACCGTGTCAAAATAATGTTGTTATTTTATAGCATAAATGTATGTTTATAGCAATTATTATCAGAAGAGGTAATAAACTCTTTTTTTTTCGCTATTATTACACAATATTATACCAGGTATAAGTTTTAAAAGATAATTGATCATAAAAAGATGAATGATACAATTATAATCAATGATTGATATAATATTCATGAATCATGAATTGGACACCATTTTTAGATAGGTATTTTCCTGAATATAATGTCAGGTTTTTATGACTGAGTGAAGGACGGTTTATTGTTTACATATTTCGTCTAGTTTCTTTCGACGTAAGTTGCAAGAAGTCTGCTTCAGATTTTCAGAGTCAACGTGTACTTGAAACCTGAGAATTACGTTGGAGGGGGTACACTACGACAAAGATTCTTCTAGCGATAGACATTGGGAAGGCTTGTTTGAAACTCATAGGAATATTTATTGTGTTGGAACTGGGGATTGCTTCATGCACCTTAGTTTAGTCTGATGTTTTTAGTTTGAAACCGTTCTCAAACACAACAGTTTAGTTTTGTGCTGGAACTTGACATTTATCTTAGTTCGAAGATTTAGGTTTGGAACAGTTTTCAAACGTATAAGTGTATATTTATGCTGGAACTAAGCATTGTTCCAAGCATACAGTTTTGTATTAGTTCGAACCCGTTCACAAACAATAACTTTATTTTCGTGCTGAAGCTTGGTTTGGTTTCATGCACTTTAGGTTAGTTTGAAGACGTATGTTTGAAAAAGTCTTCAAACATATAGGTGTATTTTTATGCTGGAGTTGAGCATTGTTCCAGACATACAGTTTTGGTTTGAGTTTGAAACAAGTCTCAAACAAATGCTGTCCAGACACGTTGTCTGAATAGCTGGTCTCATTATTAAAATAGTGTTGAACAACAGTTAGTTCAACTCTACGGGGTTTGAAACATTATACTGTAAATAGTTGATTGATATGATTGTCTGTACGATTTCTAAATATTAAAATCATTTTATTATATTTTTTTTGTTTGGCGTTTACGAAACATAGTTTCAAGCTAGGCTGTTTTTACAGCTTAATCCAGTGAAGACACACTCGCCTTTCAGAAGATCCCGTTTTAAACTCAATATACTCTCCCAACATCTTGACACAAGGCTTTAAACAACAAGTTTATTTGAGCGAAAGAAAATTGAACATTGCGGAAGAGAAAATGGAAGTTGTTCTTAAAAATCTCAGCATGGATAGACACATCCCTTCCTTTCTACAGGAAAACATATCGCTTCCTGTGGTGCGTGTCCATAGCTCTTCCTGTGGTGCGTGTCCATATCTCTTCCTGCGGTGCGTGTCCATATCTCTTCATGCGGTGCGTGACCATATCTCTTCCTGTGGTGCGTGTACATAGCTCTTCCTGTGGTGTGTGTCCATATCTCTTTCTGCGGTGCGTGTCCATATCTCTTCCTGCGGTGCGTGTCCATATCTCTTCATGCGGTGCGTGTCCGTATCTCTTCATGTGGTGCGTGTCCATAGCTCTTCCTTGGATACGTGTCCATATCTCTTCATGCGGTGCATGTCCATATCTCTTTCTGGGGTGCGTGTCCATATCTCTTCATGTGGTGCGTGTCCATATCGCTTCCTGCGGTGCATGTCCATAGCTCTTCCTGCGGTGCGTGTCCATATCTCTTCCTGCGGTGCGTGTCCGTATCTCTTCCTGTGGTGCGTGTCCTTTCTCTTTCTGTGGTGCGTGTCCATATCTCTTCCTGTGCTGCTATTTTTTCCCGTTGAAAGGAAGGGATGTGTCTATCAACGCCGAGATTTTAAAGAACAACTTCCATTTTCTCTTCCGCCATCTGTCATAGAAGCGTGTTGTTTAAAGCGGTGTCAATATAGAAATCACCCAGTCAATCTGATCTCGTCATCATAAGGAAGTTTCGACATAATATAATGAAGAATGCACATAATATAATAAAGTTTCGACATAATGTAATAAAGTTTCTACATAATATAATAAAGTTTCTACATAATGTAATAAAGTATCTACATAATATAATGAAAAATCTACAGAATATAATAAAGTATCTACATAATGTAATGAAGAATCTACAGAATATAATAAGGTATCCACATAATGTAATAAACAGTCTACATAATATAATAAAGTATCTACACAATATAATGACATATCTACATAATGTAATGAAGTATCTACAGAATATAATAAAGTATCCACATAATGTAATAATGTATCTACACAATGTAATGAAGTAACTACACAATATAATGACGTATCTACATAATATAATAA
Organism: Panopea generosa; assembly: GCA_029582155.1. Lineage (NCBI taxonomy): Eukaryota > Metazoa > Mollusca > Bivalvia > Adapedonta > Hiatellidae > Panopea > Panopea generosa. Next base: position 17,418,494 of record CM055912.1, read on the forward strand.
AGTATCTACATAATATAATAAAGTATCGACAAAATGTAATGAAGTATCGACATAATGTAATAAAGTATCGACATAATATAATGATGAATGCACATGATATAATAAAGAATGCACATAATACATATAAAATGGGCCACATAAGACAGCTATGGCGTTCCATACTTGTGATAATCGATATAAAGCACGTCTAAGTGATAGAGGAATTAGGTGGGAGTCAATATAATATAGCCAGAGTAAAGTGACCCTCACCGACCAACCATTCATTACTAACTCTAAACGACAAAACTGTTGTCTGTCATATATTAGCAGCACTTTATCTGAAGCCACTAGGCCAGTTTTACTCATACTTTGCATAAGTGTTTCTCATAAATGTGAAACTATATACAACATTTTTCTTTTCGATCGTAAATTCAAGAAGATGGTCGCCATTACTTACTAAAATTAGTAAGAAACTTTTAAAATCTTCTTTTCATGAACCATCAAACTGATTTTCAAAAAAAGTAAAGTAGAAATAATCACTTAATACAGTTATCTTAATTTTGTACAATATGGAGTCCCTTGAGTTAGAAATGATACCGCCTGGATAGAGGGCAATGTGTAGAAGTGCAAAATAAAATAAAAAAAAAGATCTCCCCTTTTGCACTATATTTTTGCTTATTTTGCTTATCCGTAGCATGCCTTCAAAATTATTGAAATGAGCAAGACGTGACTTTGAACATGGATAGAGAAACTGTGAGGCAGTGCAGAGCAAAATAACTACAACTTTATCTTGAATAATGCCATAATCATGTCCTTTTTTTTATTTTATTTTCACTGATATTTGATTGTCCCGAGTACATTTTCAAAAGTATGGAAGGTAATCTAACGATACTTCTTGCATACCGGATAAGGATATTTGCATTATTACCGTCTCTTGTCCATTAATTCATGGGTATGGGTAACTAACAAATGTACACTGCTGTTAAACTGGTGTGTGACTGTCATTGTAATTATTATCGCCCAAAGGTCGTTATGGCGAGGATGAAAGTGAAAATGATGAAAAGTCTAGAATCGAGGACCATTGTTTAATTAAACGCGTGCCAGTGGAGGGGGGACCAGATATTGTAGAGACAAACTATCATTTCGAGGACTGCACAAAAAACGACATGCTTGAGGATCAAGGAAAGGTTTGCTTAGATGATTTTCCAACTTCGTGTATTATTGCATTATGCTTAGACCGATGTACCATTACGCTTTAACAATTATGCAATATTACTTTTTACCGGTGCATGTATACTTTGGGAGGCTTATAGTGTTTGAACTGTCTGTCTGTCCGTCCGTTCATCAGTCTGTCACACATTTTAATTGTTTCAACCTTTCTTATAGTTTTAATTTGATTCTAATCAAACTTGGTATACATCACAACAATCATCTAAACAAGCGCAAAGTGTAAGTTTTTTCCGGCCAGATTATCATTTAAGGAGTTATGCCACTTTTTGACTTAACTATATTTTGTATACATATGTACCTTGTGACCTTGTTTTTAGTTTATTTTATTCAAATTTGGTATACATCATCACCATCATCTGAACAAGCGCATCCCGGCCAGACTATTATTTAAGGAATTATGCCCTTTTAACTTAATTGATTGTGGCAAACAATGGAAAGGTGACATATTTCATACACATATATATGCATAAAAGTCTAAAATGGTTCATATGTGAAGAGGCGAAGGTATTATTTTCTTTTTTACTTTAGTTGAGACGCCCTGTCCTTTCATGTTATATAATCATAATGTGTTGTCTTTCCATACAGGTTCCTTGGTCGAACAAGCTTGTTGTGCGACAGAATAGAGTAAGCACAAACAGGACCCGTAATGGCAAACTAACTCAGAAATATCTGGTTGGTTACAATAGTAAGTTTTTTATATATCTGGACGGATTTGCCATAACAAAAATCTATATATGCACATTATGAACAGTATTATAAAGTGTGTGGTTTAAGGTCATTGGTATCCAATACAATTTTTATTTTAAACTCAGTATTAAGTTTGTATAGATATGCTGAGTTAAATATGAGTATATATATATATATTTATTTACAATCTGTAGATTAATTAATATAATTAAACCTTTCAAAATAAAATTTATATGCTCGTTAGTGTAAGAATGATTATAAAATATATTGCTGCAATTCTGCCATGATTACTGAATAATCTGAAGGCAGTAGTGAAGTTGATGATGTTTATGTTACTTCAAATATTAGAGCTATTTTTATGCCCCCGAGGGTCGAATACATGGAGGGTATATAGTGGTTGAACTGCCTATGCCTCCTGTCCATCCGTCTGTATACATAATTATGTACCTTGTGGCCTCAACTCTGTCCCCCTTTTTCTGACTTAAAATATGTCATATACATAATTTAATATGTACCTTGTGGCCTCAACTTATTCTACAGTTTTCGTCTAATTCGAATCAAACTTGCTATACATCGTCGTTGCCATCATCTGAACAAGCACATATCGTCATGCTTTTCCGGTCAGATCATGATCTAAGGAGTTATGCCCCCATTTCCTGACACACAATATATATTTCTGTAAAATAAGAGGACTCTAGAGAGATTACAAAAGCCCTAAGATTATTTTGAATTGGAGCAAAATAGATTAGTATGAATGACAACAATAGTGGCGTAATGCAGTCTTGTTCATTTTTACAGAATTAGTATTTCAATTTAATGTAGTTTGATTTTTAATCTCAACACATAGGTTTTTTCTAAATCTGAAGTCTGCTTGGTTCCAGTCAGTGTCTGACAAAGTTGTTTCAAATGAAGTAGTTACTGTGGTATATAAGTTGTGTAGGTAAATCTGGAATGTGGTTAAATATGACTAAAACTGATAATTGAGTAATTGTATAAACAAGTATTTCATAAATGTCAACGAATTCCAGATAACAAGGGAATGCATTCATGATTAGAAAGATAATTATAATTTAATGGCATTAATTCATGTATTATAAAGTTTGACCTGCTATATTTATACTTTATATTTCAGAGGGAAACTATTCACACACTACGAACATACTCCATGGCCGTGACAGCAACACTAACACATACCCCAATAGATCCCGCTATGACAATAGCCTCTACCCTTTTGCTAGCTTCTCAAGTCGTCACCCCAGTAAAATATTAAAAAGTCGCTTAATTGTAAAATACTCTCCATACCAGTATAACATTACTGAGAACAAACCAATGAACCATTCACATATACCGTGTAACAGTCATTCATGTGTCAATATCAATTACATGAATTCTCATCTGGGCAGACAGCCAATTCTGGAGGCCCCGTCAAACACGGTGACATTACGTAGCCCTGATAGTATGTATCAACAGGAGTTTCCACCGTTTTCAGACGCGCTTCAAGATATGGATAGTGTAAGAAACAGTAATACAAATACACGTTATCCGACTCCTTCACCCAATGGAATCCTAAACAGAGATGCCCCACGGGCGAGTGACCCTGTTCACTCATCACAAAATAGTATTGCGACATATGATGGAGGCGAAGATGGCGAGTGTGATAGACAGATAATAGACACAGACACCGAGGTTGACTTCGTGGATGAATTTGTGGAGGACGACGATGATTTTATTATGCCAGATGACATGCGGCAATTTTTAAATAAGCATAATGGAGATGGTCAATCTTATGATCCCTCGGCATTACCGGAGTCGGAAATATTTCATTTACAGAACGATGCTAGTATGAAAAGTCCATATGTACAAAATTCAGATGGACATTTTGCACAAAACTTGCATTATGGTTCAAATATGGGTTACTATAAGTTATCTGCAAATAACTCATTACAGGGAATGCCAGTACAGAACATTTATGACGGCTCCTGTCAGAATATGAATGGTACGTGTAACCACTGTATGAATTATAACAACGAACCAATGGAAAATATACAAATGAATTCCATAAGTCAAGGTCATATGAATACAAATATGCCAACTGACTGGCTTCAGTCATTGCAACAATTATCACGAGAGAATACAGTTGCTTGGACCCATGGACAAAACAACCAACAGTCTCAGCAAATTCGTCCACCTGTACACTCATTCCAGCGGATGATGTCTCAGAACATCCCTGATAGCAATAATACCAAGGACACAACTATGAATGATAAAATCATGAACTGGAATATGATGAATGCAAATAAATTGCCCCTCCAGATTGTGCCAAACATGCAAATTATGCCTCCTTCTCAGACACCCATTATGCCAGTGCTACAAAATGTGCAAATTATAAGAATCAGCGACTCGATTTTCATGGATAATTTGAATGCTAGTTCTGCAGAAAATTTCAAGGACTATAACTACTCTTTTTCACAGGAAAATCTGGTACAGAGCCCGCCATTAATGAGTAACCTTTCAAGCTCACAGGCTTCATGTTATAGCCAAGCTTTAATGAACATACCCAATATGGATGTTAATGACATGAATTCTAACATGACACTATTGGTAGAGGAAAATAAATACTTAAGCAGACGACACTGATAGTAATAAACGTTGATTCGCTGAAAAGAAAGACACCACAGATTGAAATTCAATACGGTCAGTTCTGTGTTTCTAACATGATTTTAACATGAAGAGTCAAGAATATATCGAACACAGTATTGTGTAAAATGAGTTTAACAGGGAAGATGGTGAACACAAAATGTTTAATGTGTCATTAGAAATGTGCTATAGAAAATGTTTCATTGAAATGTGTCGTGGCAAATGTGCAAGCTTGTGATCTCAAGAAAGATATTAACTTATGTTAAGCAGAATTTCACATTCATTGAAAAAAGACAAGAAGACTCATAAATCTAACTGACATGAAACAAAGTAATTTTAGTAAATGATAAATAATCGAACTTAAGGCTGTTCTTTTATTTTTCAAAAAAAATGGATATTAGATATTTTTTAGTTACGATTCTTTAAAACACATTCTGTAAACAATATTCAAAAATATAAGTCCTTGATTGATGTTTATTCAGGTTAAATCATACATATACAGGTTACATTAAATAAACATACTCAATTACAAATAAAAAATATATAAATTAGTAAAAGGTCATTTTATAACTATCAACCATATTATATAAAATTAGTTAAATATTACAACTTAATAAATATAAAGTATCATGGAATGCAATGGTAATACTACTGTTTTGGCAAAATCCAAAGTGAAATATTCTATAGAAAACTATGGATAGCAAATCTCAAAGAAGTATTCAATTAATGCAACATTGGAGATAAATATAGTGTGTATTGCCCATAAAGCATGAAGGCTTATTTGCAATGATTCTTAATAAGAATACACATTACAAAATTGTAATTAAATGAGTACCATTAATTGGTACCATTCTATATTTTATACATATGAAGATGAAGTTTGGTCGTCGAAACGTATGTATGAACTTGTACTATTAGTATATATAATATTATGTAATAACATTAGGTTTGTTTTCAGTTGTTCTGTTATTTTGGTAGTGCTTTTCATGGTGGCGAGACACATTTCGTCTTCCCGCATTCCTGTCCATAGAGTACCCACTAGAGTACAAAGCCTTGGATTCCTCAAAGCTCTGTAAGGGTCAATACTTTCTTTTCTCTGTGGTAAAGGTGGGTCACATTACTGCATTTCCTGCTCTTTGCAATTTAGTTGATGTTCAAATTATATGAATAGTATAACAAAAATGTCCAGAAATATTTGGCTATTATCACATATTAGTATTTTATCTGTTCAACAAAGAGTTCAATTTTTGCAGAGTAATTCTTGATATTGATTAAGAAAACGTTTATCAATCTATGAATACTTTCCATCTTGTCTTTGTTTAAAATAAGGAGACTGCACATACATTCAACAGAATATCAATAAACATAATACTAATAATGCAACTTTTCCAACAATGCGATCTACAACTTCTAAGAACTGCCTTCTGCTCAAACTAAAATACAAAACTGTACATGGGAATGTTATTTTTCACTGGACCTGTTGTATGGAACTGCATGCCAGAAGGCACTGAAACGTCTTCATTCATGCACACTTTTCACAATGCTTGGATGAAAAGTTGAAATCTTTAGAATCATCATTGCCTTTTGTAAATTGTACCAGTAGTTTGTGTAAATATGTTATTTTTCTCATTATTCACTACTCAAGAACTTCTAGTAAAATCTCTCTCTGTGTGCTTGTGTTTCTAGTACATTTACGAGTGCATGCCTCAGGTACATACCTATCTGTTTCCTTTATAAATGATTAAGTGGAAGTCTTATGGAAACTTTTGTTTTATAATTTCATGCACAAACTTTTTAAATGTATGTTTGTAAACATTCATATATGTGAGGGCCGTAAGTGAGATGAGTGCCTTTATTTTACTGATTAAGTTATCCTTTTAAAAATTCTAATAAATAATTATTATTATTATTATTATTATTATTATTATTATTATTATTATTATTATTATTATTATTATTATAACATAGGGAAATTTGAATTTGAAATATTCTCCTGAACAACCGACCACTCAAATTTGTTCATTTCCCTACGAGTAGGGGTTGCATGTTTGTTAAAATAATTGGTTATTGAGACATTTTGATATATCATGACAGCTCATATAGTAAGATCATATTAATAAGTTAATAATATTAATGGGTATATCTCTCTTTCCAAAACACAAAATAAGCATTCCAGTTGCTTATTGAGGGCACTGGATAGAACGTAGGTGGAAGAAAGGTTTTCGAGAGGCTGTTATACTTGGAAAGTAGTAAAGTACTTCATTGAAGTAACAATGGACCTGGGTTGTTTTGAATATCAATAAATCTAGTAAACAAGAATTGACTTACTCTTGATATATAACACAGACTTTACCAAAGCTGTGGTCCATTGGACCAATTAACCGGACCATGGTTTTTACATAATTCCTATTAATCTATTTTTTATATAAGTTCAATCATCTTAATGTCCAGATCATTCTTTGTTCATCACAGTTGAGATTGAATATTTTAAAGGGATTTATTACCAATATTTAGTCAGCAGGGGATTAAAAAGATATAGAAGACAATTATCAATACGAGGTTTCTGATCAAAATGTTGTAATGTGATAATATGTCCAAGTGCCTATTTTATATAATGTATACAGGAAGTTGGAAGACAAATATCAATATAAGATATTACCTGACCAACATTGTGCCATTTGAATAGTTGTCCTGTTGCCAGTTGCAAAAAGACAGTATCAATATGAGATATTACCTGATCAAAATGATGCCATGTGGAGTGTTGCCCTTTTTAAAGTATATACGAAGTAGGAAGACAAGTATCAATATAAGATATTATCTAATAAAAATGTTGCCATGTGAAACGTTTTTCTAATGCTTATTTTGTATAGTGTATCCATGAAGATAAGTATCAATACGAGATATTATCTGATTCAGTTGTTTCCATGTGATATGTTGTCCTTATGCTTTTTGATATAATGTATACATGAAGTAGGAAGACAAGTATCAATACGAGATAGTATCAGATCAAAATGTTGCCATATGATATGTTATCCTAATGCCTATTTTATATAATGTATACAAGAAGCAGGAAGACAAGTATCAATACGAGATATTATTTGATCAAAATGTTGCCATGTGAAAGGTTGTCCTAATGCCTATTTTATATAATGTATGCAGAAAGTACGAAGATAAGTTTCAATATGAGATATTAACTGATCAAAATATTTTATTGTGATATGTTGTCTTAATACCTATTGTATATAATGTATACAATGAGTAGGAAGACACGTATCATGTGATACGTTGTCCTAATGCCTACTCGTGTATAGTTTACATAATATATTGCAGTCGTTTATAGTGTACATATTATCTGTCACTCGTGTATAGTGTACATACTATATGGCATCGTGTATAGTTTACATACTTTATGAAATTCGTGTATAGTGTATATCGACATGCCACTCGTGTATACTGTACATTCTACATGGCAATCGTTTAAATTGTACATACTATATGGCACTCGTGTATAGTGTACACAATATATAGTATTCGATATAATGTACATACGTTATGGCACTCGAGTACAGTGTACATACTATAATGCAGTCGTGTAAAGTGTACATTCCATATGCCACCCGTGCATAGTGTACATACTATATAGCACTCATGTATAGAGTACATAATATATGGCAGTCGTGTATACTGTACATACTATCTGCTACACGTGTAGAGTGTACATACTATATGGCACCCGTGTATACTGTACGTACTTTTCTGCCACTCGTGTATAGAGTACATACTATATGTCACTCGTGTAAAGTGTACATACTACATGGCAGTCGTGTATACTGTACATACTATCTACAACTCGTATATAGTGTACATACTATATGGCACCCGTATATACTGTACGTACTTTCTGCCACTCGTGTATAGTATACCCACTGTATTGCACTCGTGTATAGTGTACATACTATCTGCCACTCATGTATAGTGTACATACTATATGGCACCCTTGTAAAATGTACATACTATATGGCACCGGTGTATACTGTACGTACTTTCTGCCATTCGTGTATAGTGTACATATTATATGGCACTCGTGTATAGTGTACAAAATATATGGTACTCGTATATAGAGTTCATACTATATGGCAGTCATGTATAGTGTACATACTATATGGCACTCGTGTAAAGTGTACATACTATCAGCCACTCGTTAATAGTGTACATACCATATGGCACCCGTGTATACTGTTCGTTCTTTCTGCCACTCGTGCATGGTGTAAATACAATATGGCACCCTTGTAAAGTGTACATACAATATGGCACCCTTGTATAGTGTACATACTATCTGCCATTCCTGTATAGTATCCATACTATATTGCACTCGTGTATAGTGTACTTACTATTTTGCACCTGTGTATCCTGTACGTACTTTCTGCCACTCGTGTATAGTGTACATACCTTTTTGCACCTGTGTATCCTGGACGTACTTTCTGCCACTCGTGTATAGTGTACATACTATATGGCATTCGTGTATAGTGAACATACTATATGGCACTCGTGTATAGTGCACATACTATCTACCACTCGTTTACAGTGTACATACTATATGGCACTCTTGTATAATGTACATACTGAATGGCACTCGTGTATAGTGTACACACTATATGGTACTGGTGTATAGTGTACATACTATATGGTACTCGTGTATAGTGTACATATTATATGGTACTCGTGTATAGTTTACATACTATCTGCCACTCGTGTATACTGTACATATTATATGGCACTCTTGCATAATGTACATACTGAATGGCACTCGTTTATAGAGTACATACTATATGGCACTCGTTTATAGAGTAAATACAATATGGCACTCATTTATAGTGTACACACTATATGTCACTCGGGTATAGTGTACATACTATATGGTTCTCGTGTATAGTGTACTTAATATATTGTTCTCGTGTATAGTGTACATACTATATGGCACTCTTGTATAATGTACATACTGAATGGAACTCGTTTATATTGTACATACTATATGGCACTCGTTTACAGTGTAAATACTATGTAGCACTCGTTTATAGTGTACACACTATATGGCACTCCTGTATAGTGTACATATTATATGGTACTCGTGTATAGTGTACAGAATATGTGGTACTCGTGTCTAGTGTACATACTATATGGCTTTCGTGTTTACGTACTATCTACCACTCGTGTAGAGTGTATATAATATTATAGTGTAGATACTATATGCCACTCATTTATAAAGTAGATACAATCTTGTATAGTGTATATACTATATGGCGGCCGTGTAGAGTGAACATACTATCTGTCACCCGTGTAAAGTGTATATACTATAAGGCACTCGTGTATAGTGTGCACACTATATGCCACTCGTTTATATTGTACATACTATATGGCACTCGTTTATACTGTACATACTATCTGTCATCCGTGTATAGTGTACTTACTATATGGCACTCGTGTATAGTGTACATACTATATGGCACTCGTGTATACTGTACATACTATCTGCCACTCTTGTAAAGTGTACATAATATATGGCACCCGTGTATAATGTACATACTATATGGTACTTGTGTATTTTATACATACTATATGGCAGTCGTCCATACTGTACATACTATATGGCATCCGTGTATCCTGTACGTCCTTTCTGCCACTCGTGTATAGTGTACATACTATATGGTACAAGTGAATAGTGTACATACTATATGGCACTCGTGTTTAGTGTACAAACTATCTGCCATGTATCTTTCTGTATGGTCGGTGCAGTATGGCAGCCTATATGGTGAGTTCATTATGGCAGTTTGTATGGTGGGTTGAGTAAGGCAGTCTGTATGGTGAGATCAGTATGACAGTCTGTATAACCGTCTTGATGGTGAGTTCAGTATGGCATTCTGTATGCTTGGTTCAGTATTGTAGTATGTATGGTTGGTGCAGTATGACAGTCTGTATGGTAGGTGTGAGTTCGGTATGACAGTCTGTATGACCCTCTGTATGGTGAGTTCAGTACTGCACTCTGTATGGTTGGTGCAGTATGGCAGTCTGTATGGTTGGTGCAGTATGTCAGTCTGTATGGTGGTTGCAGTATGGCAGTCTGTATGGTGAGTTCAGTATGACAGTCTGTATGGTGGATAGAGTATGGCAGTCTGTATGGTTGGTTCAGTACGGTAGTCTTTATTGTGGTGCAGTATGGCAGTCTGTATGGTGGGTTCGGTATGGTAGCCTGTATAATGGGTGTCGTATAACAGTCTATATGGTGGGCTCAGTATTACAGTCTGTATGATGGGTGCCGTATAACAGTCTATATGATGGGATCAGTATTACAGTCTGTAGGATAGCTTCAGTATGGCAGTCTGTATGATGGGTGCAGTATTACAGTCTGTATGATTGGTGCAGTATTACAGTCTGTACGAATGATTCAGTATTACAGTCTATATGACGGGTTTAGTATGGCAGTCTGTATGATGGGTTCAGTATTACAGTCTGTATCGTGGGTTCAGTATTACAGTCTGTATCGTGGATTCAGTATTACAGTCTATATGATGGGTTTAGTATGGCAGTCTGTATGATGGGTTCAGTATTACAGTCTGTATCGTGGGTTCAGTATTACAGTCTGTATGATGGGTGCCGTATAACAGTCTATATGATGGGATCAGTATTACAGTCTGTAGGATAGCTTCAGTATGGCAGTCTGTATGATGGGTGCAGTATTACAGTCTGTATGATTGGTGCAGTATTACAGTCTGTACGAATGATTCAGTATTACAGTCTATATGATGGATTTAGTATGGCAGTCTGTATGATGGGTTCAGTATTACAGTCTGTATCGTGGGTTCAGTATTACAGTCTGTATCGTGGATTCAGTATTATAGTCTGTATGATGGGTTCAGTATTACAGACTGTATCGTGGGTGCAGTATGACAGTCTCTATGATGGGTTCAGCATGGCAGTCTGTATGATGGGTTCAGTATTACAGTCTGTATGATGGGTTCAGTATTACAGTCTATATGATGGGTTCAGTATTACAGTCTGTATAATGGGTTCAGTATTACAGTCTGTATGATGGGTTCAGTATTACAGTCTATATGATGGGTTCAGTATTACAGTCTGTATCGTGGGTTCAGTATTACAGTTTATAATTATGGTTGTATCAGTATTACAGTCTGCATGATGGGTTCAGTATTACAGTCTGTATGATGGGTTCAGTATTACAGTCTGTATGATGGGTTCAGTATTACAGTCTATAATTATGGTTGTATCAGTATTACAGTCTGCATGATGGGTTCAGTATTACAGTCTGTATCGTGGGTTCAGCATTACAGTCTCTATGATGGGTTCAGTATGGCAGTCTGTATAATGGGTTCAGTATAACAGTCTGTATAGTGGGTTCAGTATTACAGTCTGTATGATGGGTGCCGTATTACAGTCTGTATAATGGGTTCAGTATTACAGTCTGTATGATGGGTGCCGTATTACAGTCTATATCGTGGATTCAGTATGGCAGTCTGTATAATTGGTTCAGTATTACAGTCTGTATAATGGGTTCAGTATTACAGTCTGTATGATGGGTTCATTATTACAGTCTATAATTATGGTTGTATCAGTATTACAGTCTGTATCGTGGGTTCAGTATTACAGTCTGTATAATGGGTTCAGTGTGGCAGTCTGTATAAATGGTTCAGTATTATAGTCTGTATGATGGGTTCAGTATTACAGTCTCTATGATGGGTTCAGTATAGCAGTCTGTATAATGGGTTCAGTATTACAGTCTGTATGATGGGTGCAGTATTACAGTCTATAATTATAGTTGTATCGGTATTACAGTCTGTATGATGGGTTCAGTATGGCAGTCTGTATGATGGCTTCAGTATGGCAGTCTGTATGATGGGTGCAGTATTGCAGTCAGTATGATTGGTGCCGTATTGCAGTCTGTATGATGGGTGCAGTGTTACAGTCTGTATGGTGGGTTCAATATGGCAGTCTGTATGATGGCTTCAGTATGGCAGTCTATATGACTGGTGCAGTATTACAGTCAGTATGATTGGTGCCGTATTTCAGTCTGTATGATGGGTGCAGTATTACAGTTTGTATGATGGGTTCGGTATTACAGTCTCTGTGATCGGTTCAGTATGGCAGTCTGTATAATGGATTCAGTTTTACAGTCTGTATGATGGTTGCCGTACTACAGTCTATAATTATGGTTGTATCAATATTACAGTCTGTATCATGGGTTCAGTATGGCAGTCTGTATGATGGTTGCCGTACTACAGTCTATAATTATGGTTGTATCAATATTACAGTCTGTATCATGAATTCAGTATGGCAGTCTGTATGATGGCTTCAGTATGGCAGTCTGTATGATTTGTGCCGTATTACAGTCTGTATGATGGGTTCAGTATGGCAGTTTGTATGATGGGTTCACTATTACAGTCTGTATGATGGGTTTAGTATGGCAGTCTGTATGATGGGTTCAGTATTAAAATCTAAATGATGGGTTCAGTATTACAGTCTAAATGATGGGTTCAGTATTACAGTCTGTATAATTGGTTCAGTAGTACAGTCTGTATGGTGGGTTCGGTATTACAGTCTGTCTGAAGTGTTCAGTATTACAGTGTATATGATGGGTTCAGTATTTTAGTCTGTATGATGGGTTCCGTATTTCAGTCTGTATGATGTGTTCAGTATTATAGTCTGTATGATAGGTTCAGTATTACAGTCGCTATGTTCAGTATTACAGTCAGTATGATGGGTTCAGTATTACAGTCTACATGATGGGTTTAGTATTACATGATGGATTCAGTATTACAGCCGGTATGATGGGTTCAGTATTACATAATGTGTTCAGTATTACAGTCGGTATGATGAGTTCAGTATTATATGATAGGTTCAGTATGGCAGTCTGTATGATGGGTGCAGTTTGGCTGTCTTTATGATGGGATCTATTTGGCAGTCTGTATGGTGGTTTCAATACGGCAGTATATATTATGGTTTATTATGGCTGTTTGTATGGATTGTTCAAGATGCAGTCTGTATGGTTGGTTTAAAAAGGATAGTCTGTAAGGTGTGTCTAATATGGAGTTGTGTATGATGGTTTGAATAAGGTAGTCTGCACGGTGGAATCAGTATGGTATTCTGTATGGTAGGTTTAGTATAAATACTCTGGCAGTTCACTCTGACACAAATATAATTTTATTAATAATTGAACAACAATACATAAATGTTTTTAAAGAACAATTAAGCAACTGCGATTATTATCAGTTTTCTGTCAAAGCATTTTTCTTTTAAACCAAGTTTTGTTTTCTGTAGATTATCAAATCGAATGTATATATAAAAAAGCTAAACGAATCAGAGCAAAAAGATCATTTTATCAATATCTGTTTGATGCAGAACGCGTTAACTTTTAGATTAAAACATTGTATGGAAACTCAATCATCACCTTACAATGTTATGGTTGTAACAACAGCAAAGAATTTCATTTGTAAAGAAACGCTTGCCATTATAACAGAGGAATTTATGTAACTGTCTGAATCCCATGGGTACAAAACTAATTGTTTGTCAATGATAGTTTGGATGTATAAATGGTGATTTGGATGCTATGTGCTGTTTTAAGAATAATATATGAAGTATAGCAACACCTTTTGTATAAAATAGTTATTTTCATTTGACTATATTTAACATTTCTTAATAATTAATTTACTTATTGTCTCACCTTTTTATATTATTCACATATATAATGTATATATGTTAACTCGACTGTCTTACTCGACCATTCTGAATTATCAAATACTTGTACTACGACTTTTTCCTACGTTAACAATAGCCTAACTTGTTACATTATGAACCATTTTCGTGTATCTGTATAAAACTATAACGAATCACATCCTGTTAAAATGGTTTATGTCATTGTTCACTGCTAAGTATCAATTGCCGCTGGGGTGAATCTGCTGTGATGGTTATAATTACCGGTTTTGTTTAGATATCACCCGGAAATTTTAAAAGTATGTTCGTATTTATATTTAGAAAAAATATTGCTAGTGAAATCCCCAGACAAAAAAGAAGTATCTTTGGGAATCGGACCCGAGTCGCCATATCCGCTTTATATCCACTGTACCACGTCGGTTAATACGAGATTTAAACAATATTTAACTTTAACCGCTAAGCTAATAAAATAAATGAATATGGATAGACCAAAGATACAATAAAATAACTAGAAAGTCCCAAACAATATTTCCG